>PVKZ01004525.1:0-79807 GCA_004027375.1 Macroglossus sobrinus | reverse complement strand
CCCCCGCCGCCATGGAGCTGCTGCAGGGATTAACAGATGAGCGAGAAGGGCGTGAAAACAGGTGAGTGCTTAGCACGGTCCACGGTGATGCTCGGTAAACCGCGGGGTCCCGCAGGAAACACCTCAAGGGAGCGACAGGGGCCTGGCTTACCGCGTGCCAGGGACGGGCTTTGCGTCGACAGCTCATCGCATCTTCCCAGTCCCCCCGCGAGTGGGTACATTTGTCACCCCCATTGTATAGGGGTACGAGCTGAGGCAGAGGAAGGCTGAGCGTCCAGACAGCGCTATGCTGTGCGCAGCGGCCAGGAGGCGGGAGCAGCCTGGATGTCCTTCGGCCGAAGAAGGGAGCGACAGAAGGTCATCTGTCACGCGATGGAATGCCGCCCAGCCACGACGAGGAGCGAAGGGCCCACATGTGCTCCGTGATGGGTGAGCTCCGAAGAAAACAGCCAGAACCACCTGCCTGTAGGATTCCAAGTACGTGACACGCGGTGCGCTCGCCCCTGCTGCCCCCGTGCTGGGCGCTGGCCTCCTGCAGGAGCCCCAGGGTTGGAAGGTAAAGTAGTCCGACCGGCAGCTTCGTCATCCGGGGCCACGAAGGACTGTCCTGGACACGGGGAGCGAGCGACAGCGGGTGGGGCGGCGAAGGCTCGCAGCGAGCAAGTGGGTCGGCATGTGCAGGGGCGGGGAGCGTGGCTGGGGACGCGAGGGGCGTGTCGGGGACACGCGGCACGGAAAATGTGGTCCCCTGACCTCAGCCCTCCCCCCCCACGAACCCGTACAGATGAGGTTCTAACACGGGCACACACAGATCCGTGCGGATGGGGTTCAGAATGAGGGCTGCTTTTTTGGGGGGTGCGGCGGGGGGGAGTGCATTAGAAAAGCACGTGAGGGCGGTGGATTCGGGGGAGAGGAAGGCCCTCGGTCTCAATGGGAGCGGTGGTTACACTCCGCGAAACTCAGCTCTGCGCACCTTATGCCGGGAATGTATTCACCAAAGAAAGAGAAGGGGCAAGGAGCGATGGAGGGAGGAGCATGAAAATAAGACCACACGAGATGAAGAATCAGGAAAAATGAACAAATAAAGGCTCCACCCTAGCGACCTCAGCCGGGTGGTTTGACCTTCTGAACCTCAGTTTCCCCACCTGTGAGACGGAACGCCCCCACCTGAGCCGGGGAGTTCGTGTGCAGCGCCCGGCACACGGCACTCACTCGGCCATTGTGGTCCCCACCATCCCACTCGGGATAGCACTGTCCTCACCCGTGAATGGGGACGAGGGCCCGATGACAGCTTAGAGAGGCCCCCCGTGGACTCTGAACGACTGGCCTCCCCATCTTGTCACCCGCCTTGGCCGTGCCAACCTTTAAAACCCTCCTCCGTGCTCGCGTTGCGAAACGCTGCCACAATTTGAAGCGATTGGCAGCTGAGCTCACTTCTGTCTCTTGCCTGGACCACGCAGCTGCCGGCAGCTGCTCTGTGGGGGGGTCCTGCCCCGGGGCCGTCCACCCCGACCTCCCAGAGCCCTCTCAACACTTCCAGCTGCAGGGGCAGGGCCCACAGGGACAGCGAGGACAATGCACAGTAATGCACAGAATCGCTTCCGACACGTCACGTGGAGCCCCGGGATCACGCACGGCCCTGGAGAGCACTGCTCAGGGCCCAGCGGGCATTCCCGATCGTGCTCCCTCCCACTGGCCCGGGCTGGGCCCGCCTCCTTGCCTCCTGAGCCGGCCACTGCCCACTCCTTCCCCTAGGATCAGGGACACCGCCCTTCCTGCTTTAAAAGGACACAGGCAGAGACAGCAAGGAGCAAACATGGGTGGAACCTGAGGTTCAGGGCTTTCGCGGTCATCGTCCCCACCCTCGGTCCCTCTCGAGAGGGTCCTGGGCCCACCACAGGCTTCTGGAGCCTCCTCTTGCAGCCCTGAGCTTGCCAGGTCCCTTGTCCTCGTGACCTCTGTCCCTGGAGGCACCCAGTGAGCTCTCCCTCCTGTTAGACCCTCCCTGGGGCAGAAGGGGCTCATCGGCCTGGGTCACGGTCTCCCCCAGATGTACCCTCCTCCCGGCTGGGAGCTCAGCCGCCCTCGGGGGCCTGGGGCCCCGGCACCCCGAGCCAGGGCAGAGAGGGCCCCACGTCCTCAGGGACGGGAGAAGCTGTCCCTGGTGTCGGGCCGTGGGGACCTCCTGACCACCCACTTCCCGGATGATGAGTTCTGCGTTTTAGGAAAGAGGAAACAGGCTCAGGGAGGTGGGGGGAGGGGCCTGCCCGAGCCACACAGGGGAGTCAGGACCCGGACTTAGCTCTGACACTCTGGCCACCTGTTGGCGCCGGCCACCATGGCGGGTCTGCCCCACGATGGTGGAGAGCGGGGTGTCAGCCTGTCCCATTTCAGCCCCTGGACCCTGACTCGGCGGGGAGACCCCAACCCGCTTGGCTGTCCATCCTTCAGGGCAGGGGTCTTCTGAGCCCCTCTCCACCATGCTCTTCCTCACCCAGCACGGTGAGGGGGGCCGTCATTGGGCTGTATTCCAGACAGGGAGGCGGAGGCGGAGGGGGGTCACGGCGGGGGCGAGAGGCAGACACACGTTCTTAACCAGGATTTGATTCTGTCCCGAAAGAGTAACCCCGGGTGTGATGAATCTCTGCCCGGTCCGGGGCTCGTGGTAAACCAGTCCGCTGGCATCTGGTCCCTGCGAGTCGGGTCAAAGAAGCCAGCCTTCCAGAGCAGGATGCGGGGGAGTGGGGTGCCTCTGGAACCCCCGCCTCCAACAGGATGAGGCCCATGCCCGGGCGTGGCTGAGGCAGAGGCGGGCTTCCAGCAACGGGCGCCCCCTCCCTCTCGGCATGCCCTCCGTTCCCATCCCCCATCCCGCCGGGGCCGGAGAGGCTATGGCCGGTATGGACCAACGCAGGCCAACACGGGCGTGCCCGTTTCCAGGGGCCGACTGTGGTGCCGACAGATAACCGAGGCCCCAGGCCTGGCCCCGCCCAGGATGGAGCCCGCCAACAGCCCAGCTGTCCTGGGCGTCTGTGGCTGGGCCTGGCTCACTCCCCAAGTGTGGTCAGTCTCCCGGCGCAGCTGGTGGGGTGTGTGTGGAGTTGAGCGGGGACACTGCGGCTGAGTCACTGCTCTCCAGACCTGTTTCTTCCTGGTGTCACAGAGGGTGTCACGATAGCGGGCCCTCCCCATGCTCTTCCCTTCGCCATGCTCACCCCCATATGGAGACCACCTCGTTCTTTCTCATACGACCCCATGAGGCGGCTACTATTACCCCCTCTGTGAATAGACAGGGCACTGAGGACCAGGATGCTCAAGTGACTTGCCTCAAGTCACATGGCAAGTAAGTGGCTGAGCCAGGCCTCGAGTCCAGGGCCGGGGCTCTGAGCCCCTCCCCGCCCTATGGTGGGCGGAGCGTGGATGGGCAAGAGAGCAAGCCCCTCCCCTGTGCATCTCGGTTTGCTCGTCTGGGAAATGGGAGAAAGCGTGCCTGCCCAGCTCAGGTACCGAACTGAGGATTCATTCAGCACATCTTCAGCGGACAGAGACCAGACGCCAGCTGGGCTGGTTCCAGGTGCTGGAGATGGGGCGGTGAGCAGCCGGAGAAGCCCGCTGCTCGCCACGCTGACATCCCAGGAGGGGACAAGAGACAGTGAAGAATTAGCACGCGTGTCCTACGGCAGGATGTTGACATAAGAGGTGCGAGAACTCTTCCCGTTAGTGTCTCGACCGCGTTGGGGTCCGCCGTTAAATTCTCGATGGGCCGAAAGCTTTCCTGTAGAATATTTTAATTTGGATTTCTGATTTTAAAAGATAATCCTAAAACGTTCAAAACATATCTGGATCCTCTGGATGACCACATAAACCCAAACACTGCTAAATAATTTCGGAACATCATGAGTTGGTTTCAAGTGGCAAGAAAATGACAGCCTTAATAATAAGGATGCCATAAAATAATAATAATAATAATAATAACAACAACAACAATAATAATAATAATAATAATAATAATAATAATACAAGAGGTATGAAAACTCAAGATGAGCCGCAGTGATGTACAAATGACCTCATCCTCCACAGAAAAGTTATTGGGGGCCCAGCACAATGTCTGCCCAGAAGAGGGGCCCGATGGATGCCGGGGTCGTTGCGGTTAATAGGATTTATCCCTATTTACCAGGTGCTTTTGCCTGTACCGCCTGGTTTTTGTCCTCCCCACGACGCTCACAGTAGGTTTTATTACTTCATCTTACAGATGAGGAAACCGAGGCTCGGAGAAGTTAGGCGACTTGCCCGGTGTCACACAGCTAGTAAGTGGGACGACTCCACCCTAAGACCAGAGACATTCAGTCCTGTGGAGCCACATGTCACAGAATTCAAATACACCGGGAGTTCTTACTTGATGAGTCTGCATTCAAATGAGTAATAATTCATGTCAGAGGCATTCAAGAATTCGTCCAAGTTTGTTCCAGGCCCCGTCCCTGGGGAGTGGGGGATGGGACCACGGAGACGAACAGGCCGTGAGTGGTCCTGCCTTCCAGGGTTCAGTGGGGGGGGCCCCAGACTCAGGAACCAGAATCCCGGTGGTGCTTTAGGGTGCTCTGGCCAGGTACGGGTGGGGCTCCCTTTCCAGCCTGGCATTGATTAGACACTGCCTCTGTGACAGGGCAGAGCAGGGCCAGTCCCGTGTTCCAGTTCTGGGCCGTCACTCCCTTGCCGTGCGACTTAGGCTGAGGCACTGCCCTATCTGGACATCGGGGCGCCGTTCCCGGTGACACTGGCAGCCTGACACTGGTTTCTCCCTGAGGAAGGAGGGGCCCCATCGGATGTGTGGGAAGCTGGGCAGACACGTTCCTCCCTGTTGTTTGTCCAAAGGATTTGGGGCCCTCGCAGGGACAGCCTTGGTGAGACTGTCACACCTGGGACCTGGGGAAGGCACCTGGCAGCAAAGGTGGAGAATTGCTATAGCTTTCTTGGGGTCTGGTCATCACAGTGGCCGCAGAATGAAGCTGGGTGCCTCCTGACACAGGCTTCGGGGTCCAAAGACTGTGGCTTGACTCCTGTCTCTGCGTCAGCCAGCTGTGTGATCTCGGCCAAGTCAGCCAGCCTCCCTGAGCCTCGGTTTCCTCGTCTGTAAAATGGGGTGACATTTGCGGGGAAGATAGCACATGCCTGGTAGCTGCTCACTCAGTGAATGGCACTTGAAACTGAAAATCATGAAGCTGCTGATGATGGAGGGCGCAGCATTAAAGCTACCGTTTATGAGCACCTACTATGTGCCAAAGCATGGGGCACAGAGTAGGTACTCCACAGTGTTGGTGCATGTGTGTATAAATAGCAATACAAATATATGTATTTCTCGTAACAACCTCTCTCTCTCTCTCTCTGTATATATATTTACATATGTATAAATAAAATATATTTAGAGAGAGAGAAAGAAGCAGAAAGGAAAGGAGGGGATCGAGAGAAACAGCTTTCAGGGAGGAGAGCTGGCAGGCCGCCTGGGGATGAGGGCTGCATTGGCGCTGAGTAAATAGTCCTTTCCATATTTGAATTTTGTTTCACCCATTTAAAATGACATTTGGATTAGACTTAGAGATTTGGCATTTGATCCTCAGCGTCACCTGGAAGACAGCTGGGTGCCCAGCCATGCGACAGGTAGGTGAGGTGCCTTATGTTTTAGGTCACACAGCAAGAAGATGGCTACGCGGGGCCCTGAACCCAGAACCGTCCTAGGGGACTGAGGCCGCGGGGCTGTGCTCCAGAGGCGGAGCCCCGGTGGCCGCCCCGGTGGCCTCCACCAGGGGTGGCACCACAGTGTGTTCCCTCGATCCGGCAGGTCTCTCTGGCTCCGTCTGAGAAGCTGCCCCCCAGCCCTCCGCGCTGCAGGGGAAGGACATAAAAATAGCCCGGTGGCCGGGGAGGCCCGCGGCTGGCCGGGCTGTGGGCAGCAAGGCGTGCCTTTCTCATGACACCGGGCTCCGCAGAGCAGAGTCCTCCTCCGAGGTGTCAGGCCCTGCGCCAGGCTCCCGGGGGGCAGCGTGGATGGGGCACAGCGGCCCCACTGGGAGGAGAGACTGGTCTCAAGGGGGGGGTGGGGTGCTCCGGACAGCAGCAAGGGCATTTGCAAAGGCAGAAGCATGTGACCCATACGGGCCGTGGAGCAGTGTCAGTGGCTGGGCGCGTCTCGAGGGTGGGGTGCCTGCCGGGGCAGGGCGCAGGGTTCAGCTGGGGACACAGGCAGGCCGCACGGCAGAGGAAGCAGGACGGGAGTGCAGGCGCTCGGCAGCCAAGGCGGGTTGTGTTTCAGACCAGTGTGTTAGAGACACTCTCGATTCCTGAGACGGTCACCCCCCCAGGGCCTGGATGCCATCATCTGGTCCCTGTGTGCCCCTGCTTCGGAGGCCTCTTTCCCCCGACTGCCAGCCTTCCTGAGGGTCGCTCTGGCCACCGGAGTTAAAGCCCCCGCCCAGCTCCGTCCACTCCCAGCACAAGCCCTGGGCCCTCGGTGAGGGTGACTCAGGGCTCAACGACTGAATTCCAGCGTGCCTCGCCCAGGTCCTGGTTTGATGACGCGGCTACACGGCTGGCCTCGTCCCTGCCAGTGTTTCCGAGAGTCACCTGCTGCGTTAGTGTCCTGTGGCCCCTGTAACAAATGCCCCTGAACCTGGAAACTCAAACCACACACATTCTCCTACACGTCCAGAGGGCAGGAGTCGGACACACGAGCTCCTCCAGGATCAATCGAGGTGCGGGCAAGGCTGGTGCTTTCCGGGGGCTCTTGGGGAGAGGACGTGTCCTTGCCTTTTCCAGCTGCTGGAGGCCTTGGCTGTCCCCGTCCTTGCTCTGTCCTCAAGGCCAGCGCTCAGAGCCTTCTCGCCTCAGGTCTCTCTGCCCCTCTCTCCTGCCTCCCTTTTCCACCTCGAGGGACCCGTGTGACTAGATTATCGCCCGCGTCATCAAGGGCAACCTCCCCACGGCAAGGTCCACGGTCTGACTCACACCCGCGAAGTTCCTTTTGCCCTGTCACGTCACAAAGTCACGGCTTCCTGAGATAGGAGGTGGACATGTCAGGGGTTGTTACGCTGCTGACCTCACCTCCATATTAAACCATTTGCACTGAATATTGCCCCAAGGTCTGCCTCTGAGGGCCCCCAACCAAGGACCCCAACCCTTAATCCCAGTCCCCTCCACTTATGCCAGCTCTGGTCGACATGGCTGCCGGGGTGTCCCAGCCTGAGCGAAGGGGCCACCTGCCTCCGACCGACGCCTCACTCTGAGTCAGCCTCTGTGCCGTGGGCTTCCCCTGACGCATTTGTATCACTTAGAGTCATTTCTCCGTGGACGATGCCAGCTTCCTGACAAGGATACTAAAACATTATCATCAGACTGTGACATAATTGTGGCCTATAAACAGACATACAATATCTGTTTTAATACGTATCAATTACACTTATTTTCCCTGTAAACACCATAGCATCAGGAGCTGTTAGTGACAACTATCTTTTACGAATGACTCGAATGAGGCTGTCAGCCTAGGGCATCTTCTGATCTTTATTCATTGGACAAATATTTATTTTGAGCACCTGCTGTGTGGGGGGCCCTGTCCTAAGGGCTGAGGATAACTCAGTTCACAAAGTAGACACAGCCCCGCCTGTCCCCGGGACTCACAGTGAGAGCAAAGAGAAGGGCCACGGACAAATACATACGCACGGAAGCACGTGGTGACCAGTGATACGAAGGAAAAACCAGGTAACGCAGGAAGAGGCTAAGGGATCGTGCGTTTAATGGTCACGGAGGATGTTTAGGATTATCACGCAATGGGTTGAATGGTGGCCCCCAAAAGACACGTCCACCCAGAAGCTGTGGATGAGATCGTATTTGAAAAAAAAAAAAGGTCCTTGCAGATGTAACGACGTCAAGGATCTCGAGATGAGATCATCCTGGTTATAGGGGTGGGCCCTAAATCCAATGACAAGTGTCCTTATACGAGGCAGAAGAGGAGACACAGACACACAGAAGCCATGTGACCACACGGGCCGAGGGCTAGAGAGACGTGGCCCGAAAGCCAAGGAATGTCTGGAGCCATCAGGAGCTGGAAGAGGCGAAGGACTCTCTCTCTCTGTACCTTTGGAGGGAGCTTGGCCCTGATGACACCTTGGCTTCTAACCTCCGGAACTGTGAAAAAATAAGTTTCTGTTGTTGTAAGCTACTCAAGTCTGTGGTCACTTGTTACAGCAGCCACAGGAAACCAATACACAGAACTCCTGACCCAAGCTCGAATGCAGCGAGGAAGTAACCATGCAGGCGTGCAGGAGAAGAGCCTTACAGATCAAAGGGGATAGCACGTGCAAAGGCCCTGAGGCCGACTGAGCACATCTGAGGAACAGCAAAACGCCAACGTGGCTGCTGCATGGGGCGTGGGGGGATGGGTGGGCAGGTCGGAAGGGGCCTGGAAGGGAGGGCCTCACGAGTAAAGGACTTTGACCTTTGCTCTGCGTCACCTGGAAACCTGCTGGAGGGTTTGGGGTGGGAGGGTGACACGATCTGAATGAAGTGCCACTCTGGCAGCTGAGATGAGACTAGACTGAGGGGCTGGGAGGGTGAAAAGCCCATTTCACATGCAAACCCCAAAAGTCAAATCTGGCTCCCAAAGCGCTGTCACACGCACGTGTTTCACAGAAGGTCCGGTGGGCAGACAGGAGAGGAAGCTGCGAGCACAGCGCCCAGCACACGTCTCCCTCCTTCCCCTTCCCGCATCTCAGCTCCTTCTGAACGCATTTCGCACAGAAGCTGCTGGTCCTCTCTCTCCGAGCGAAGCGTCTGCCGCGGAGCAAAGCCTCGCTCCAGCCCGAGGAAGCGCCTCCTTCTGGTTCGATCTGCGTGCCGGACCGTGAGCAAGCATTTCACTTAAGACCGCGGCTCCCTCCAAAGTCGTGACAACCTATAAGGTGGGTACAGTTGTCCTTGTACCTGCTCCACAGGTAAGAAAGCTGAGGCTCAGAGAGGGGTGGGGATGTTGGCCAAGGGGCTGTGCGCCCACCAGGGGCAGGGCCAGGCCTCTGCGCTCAGGGGGCAGTGAAAACTTAACTTCAGCTGGACGGACGTGGTAAAGTGTCAATCCGTATTTTATACATTCAGGCACCAGCGAAAGGCATCCCCCAGCTGCCCTTTTTACTGGGTTTCCATGGTGACCAGGTGCGGCTGTGGGACTTGACAATGACCTCCGTGGTAGCAGGAATTTCCAGGTTCCTGGGGCCTATGCCACAGTGATTGGCAGTCAAGCCTCCAGACTCCCACTGTTGTCACCACCCTCACCGTCTCCTCCCCAGGACAACCCTCTCGGGCACATAGCTATTACTACGATGCCATCTGACAGGTGAGGAAACCGAGAGGCTAATGGCTCGCTCATGTCGGCAAGCTAAATGGTGGAGCCGGGCGCCAACCCAGTGGTCCAGCCTGTGTGCGGACCTGTCCTGCTCGCTGCCTCTAGATGGGACGGTTAGCTGGTGACATTGTCGGGTTTCGTGTGGTTTGGGGTGGAGGCGGAACAGTGGGGAAAAGTCACCAGCCCTTGGGACAATGATGAGTCTGGATGTTTACATGGCACCTTAGAGTCTGTGGAGGGCACCGCGCCTCTCAGTCTGTTTAGCCCTGAATACGACGCACAGGCCAGCCCAGCGCCATTATCCCTCTGTCACTTCATATTCTGGGTGGCCCGCTGGAGGTCAGTGAGCTCTCCCAGGTCATGCTGTGCGGTGTGGCAGAGACCTGACCCCAGCTCCTCACAGGCTGGCGGGGTGCTCACTGCTCCCAGGAGGAGAGCGGGGCGCTGAGGGGACGGACGGTCACCGGGGCTGCAGACGTGGGCATGGTAAAGTAGAAGCAATGCCCCGAATGCATCCGTTACCCACTTTCAGCAACGATCAGCTCATAGCCAACGTTTTTTTAAAGAGAAAAGGACAGTGTCCTGTCGCAGCTGAGATGAACGGCTGGAATCCTGAATGAGGGCGTGGGTCCCCTGTGGAGGCGCCCGGGCGCTTCTCTGGCGGGGGTTGACATCTGGGCATCGTCCCTTTACAAGCTGATGGGGGACAGACTTTAATGACACCGTGTGGCACAGAGACAGAGCAGGGCTACAATCAAATCCTGCTGCGTGCCACCTCTTAGCAGCCTGGCCTGGGGCAAGCCACTGCCGCTCTCCAGAGCCTCCTGTCTCTAACCACAGATGGGCATAACATCCCCCCTGCAGGACGTGGGGACAACGTGAGGAAAACACCAGGCGAGCAGCTGGAGGCCGGTGCAGGGGAGCTGGTGTTGTTTGGGGGACAGCTGAGGTTTGTACCTACTCTTTTCTTTTTTTTTAAATCGGACTGAATTTGTTCCTTGCGCGTTTAAGGTTCACAGAGAAATTGAGCAGAAAGTACAGAGCGTTCCCATGTACCGCCACCCCCACACCGGGAGCCTTCCCCCTTTCTCAGAGTGCAGCTTCATTGAAAGTTTGTTTCCAAAGTTCACACACACATACACACACACACACACACACACACACACACACACAGAGAACAGAAGGAACCTTGGAAATCTTCTGAATTTCCTGGCTGTGCAGAAGGGGAAACTGAGGCCCAGAGAGGGAGATTTCACACCCAAGGTCACAGCGCCAAGGAGGCCTGGGGTCTGCTTTCTAACGGCCCATCAGAACGTGCACCACAAAGCATCCCAGATTCAGCCTCGGCCCAGCTGTTCACCACCCATGCATTGTGGCTGCAGACGCTGTCCTAGCCGGAGTCTGCTGGAGTGGTACCCCACTTCCACACTGATGCAGGACAGGGCGAATCTCCCCCTGTACAGTCCTGCGCTGAGAGAGAGGCTGCTTGATGAAGCACGGGAATTCAAGCACACGCAGAGTCAGAGACAAAAGGAGAGTTTGTAAGAGAAGGGATAACACTCCATAAACAGAGCGTGGTCTCCTCTCAGAGACAGTGAGATGGCCTGAGAGAGGCTCAGAGGACAGACAGAGAGACAGCGACAAAGAGAGGGACAAAGACAAAGACACTGAGGGAGAGAGAGAGAGAGAGAGAGAGAGAGAGAGAGAGAGAGAGAGAATGAGAATGAGAGGGGCCCTGAGTATTGAGTGTTGGAGGAATTCAGTTTATATATCATTCCTAGTTTCTGCTTTGATGATATATGGGTGTAGGATGTGGCAGATAGGACACAGAGCTGCAAGGCATGGGTGTATAGTGAGAGCCTAATCCCCGGCCTTTGATCTATAGGTTCCCCAAGGTTTTTGTCAAAAGGAATGTTAATTTGGTGTAGGGTACGACTTAAAGACTCAGTTTTCCGTTATGGAATGGGTAAATGGTTTGCTAGTCATCCCAGCAGGAATCTTCCTTTATTCTGTAGCTTTCCTCCTGGTCTGGACATTGGGCTCATCAGTACAGTGCCTTTAGCTCGATTTAACATTTAGTTCTAATTCTTCCTCTCGAAATTAATACCAACTGTGCTTTCAGGCCTTTGCATTCCCTGCGGATCTTACCAGTTGTGTCTTAACATACAGCCAAGATAATTCCAGATACTGGAAAGAGCTATGAATAAAAAACAAAGCAGGGCAGTTGGCGTTATGACTGGGGAGGTTGAGGATCGGGGAACATGTCCATTGTAGCTGAGCCTTGAACAGGGAGTTGACAGCTATGCGAAGATTGGGGAGAGAGGGTTCCAGCAGCAGGGAATCAGTAAGTGCAAAGGCCCTGAGGCCGGGGTCAGCCAGCCTTCCTGGACTTTTATCAGAGCGAACAGTGCGAAAGACAGGGGTCTGTCTGTTTTGTTCAGGGAACAAAGTAACCAAGACACTTTCATTCTCTAATCTGTATTCTTCCCACGCCAACTCAAAACCCTACTAATCCTAGTTAATTCCTACTCTGTTTAAATACCTCTTCCTCCAAGATGCCTTCTGGTTCCATTCACTCGTGGTTTATGAAAACTGGTCTGTGGCACAATGAGAAAAATAAGGACGCTGAATCCTCCATGTGTGTGTGTGTGTGTGTGTGTGTGTGTGTGTGTGTGTGTGAAGTTGCTGATTGTTTTCGTTTCTTCTAAGATACTTGAGACATATTATTACTATTATTATTTTAATTTCTTTTTTTTTTTGCTGTTAATGAGTCCTTTCACAATATGAGTATCGATGACAGCAATGCTTTCAATGTGACAAAAATTAAAAGTCAACCACTCTTTGTAAATCCCCTATAATTTGGGGGACATTTTGCTAGTGTGTGAAATCCCGGGTTTAGGGGCACCTGGGAACTGGACCCCCAGGCTCCATGAGTCTCCTCTCCTCTGCTTCCAGATCAGCCTGGATTTCCCACACCCTTTCATCTTCTCCCTCCCTCTCTTTTCAGTATGATCTCCAAAAGGGCAGGGCCACCCCTGCCTGGCGTCAAGCCAGGCCCACAGCAGGTGCTCGGAAGATACTTACTGATTGAATGAACACACTGTGGTTCACCCTGAGAGATGTTCAACTGAGATGAACACGTGTAGAATAAAACTGTTGCGCCAGAGCTGTGTAAAGGAAAAGACCCTAGACCTCAGAGCCAGGAACCTGGGTTCAAATCCTGCCTCCTGAAAGAGGCAGCATGGCGGAGGGCAGTCAGAAGACTGCCCGCTCCCCACCAGCAAGGCTTAGGTGAATCATTTTCTCTGAGCCTGTTTCCTCACCTGTGAAATGGGGATCTCATGCCTGGACTCCAGCTTCCTCTGAGGAACAAGAGATGTTTGCAGAGAGCCGCTTTGTAGGTAATGTGTAAGTGGCAGCTGGCCCTTATCTGTCCTTCCAGCACCCAGTAGCCAGCACATAGTGTCCGGTTGGCCCTTACCTCTGCTTCCACCAAGAGCCTGCGGAATCTGTGCCTTCCAAGTTCCGAGCATGAAGGCGCAGAGCCTTGGCACCCCGTGGGTGCTCAACACACAGATCAGAGAACAATGCTCGCAGGCAGGGCGCTCCCCCGCTGCACCCCCTCCCTCTCCGTAAGTAGGTGATCTCCGGGCTCCTTCCCCTCCGGTGCCTATACTTGACGGTTTCCTTTTTTAGGACAGGCCTAGGAATCACATTTAGGGAAAGTGGGTGGGCGTGTGAGAAGAGACTGATTAAAAGGTTAGTGCACATTTTTGGTTCCCACTTCCGAATCTTCCAGAATTTATTTTTGCCTACTTAATAAAAAAGAGCCATGTCACATTTCTTTAGCTTGTCTTCTGGGTTTCTTTCTTTCTTCTTCTTCTTCTTTTTTTTTTTTTTAAGTCTTTATTTTAAACCGCCCACTCCAGCCATCCCAGGACGCGGCGACGAGGGGACACAGACGGGAGGAGCATTTGGCCGGGAAAGGGGGGAGCAAGTCGAGCTCCGCTGCCCGGGCGGGGGCCGGGGAGGCGGCAGAGTTCGGGGCCTTTTGCGAGGAGCAGCGCCCACGCGCCCCTCCGAAGGGGGCGCCCCCTCTCCGAGGCGGCGCACGCCGGGTGGGCTCCCGCGTCCCCGGCCCAGGGACGGCCGGAGGGGCGGGGCCTCGCGGGGCGGGGCGGGGCCGCGGCGCTGATGTAATCCCGGCGCCTGGGCGGAAGGATATGGAGCGCGCCCGGCTGGCGGGGCGCTGAGGCCAGTTGCCGGGTAACGGAGCGGAGCGGCCGCGGCGCGCCGCCTCCCGCCCTCCGCGAGTGGCGCCGGAGCCGCCGCCGCTTTACGTAAGGCGCAGGCCAGGGCCGCCCGGCGCTCGGCAGCCGCTCGGAGCCCTCGGAGCGAGAGGAGGCGCCGCCGCCGGCCGCCAGGCAGGTACCGCGGGAGGCCGGGGCGGGCGGGCGGCGGCCCCGCGGCCCGGCGGGGGCGGGGGCGGGCCGCCGCGGCCAGCGGGCTCCGGGGCCGGCCCGAGGGTGCCGGGCCGCCCCGCGGGCCCGGCGAGCACCCCGGCCTGGCCGCGGCGTGCGCTGGGCTGCGGGCTCGGGGACCCCGGTTCCGGGCCCGGCGTGCGGCCGCGCTCCGGGCGCCGGGCGAGCGGAGGGCGGACGATGAGTCCGCACAATGGGCCGGTGTCGCCGCGCAGGGAGCGGCGCTGTGTGGGGAGGCGCGGCGGGGGCCGGACGCGGAGCCGCGGCGCCCCGAGCGGGGCAGTGGCCACGCTCCCGGAGCGGCCGGCCGGCGGGTGGGCGCTCGCCGCGCGGCCCCCTCCCCTCCAGCATTGTCCTTTAGGGGCCCGGGAAGGGAAACCGCCGGCGGGGGAGGGGCCGCGCGGGGCGGGGCCGGCGCTGACGGACGGGCGCGCGGGCCTGTGGCGCGGCGCCGGCGGGGCGGGGCCGGCCGGGCTCGGGGCGGGGCCTGGCGCGCGCGGGGCGGACGCGGTGCAAGGTTTGGCGAAGGTTACGGCCGCCTACGGGAGTGACGGGCCCACAAAGTCACCCGCAGCCGCGGCGCGAGACGACCCGAGCCCGCTGGCTTCCGAGCACAGGAGTCGGCTGCGGCCTCTCGGAGCTCTCCGCTCCTCCCCGCCCGAGAAACGGGGGTTGTCACCTGTGCAATGCTGCGTGCCGCCCCGGGATTTAGCGCGCAGCCCGGCCGTGCGCACAGGACCGGGCCTGCACGTGCCGGGTAGCAGCTCCCCCGATGTGCCAGAACCCAGTTTTGATTTCTTTCGCCATGTCTCATTTTTTGTTCTCTGTAGGCAAGCTACAGAGACGTAGCCTTGTAGAAAGTATAGCCGATGAAGTGGGGAGGGGGTTGGTTATGCGGTTCGTTGGAATGATTGAACCAAATGCGGTCCCCGCTAATAATTACCTGGGTTGGACACTTAGTTCAGGTTCCTGAGAATGGGTTTACCTCTTTGGATCTTTGCTCGTTGAAGCAGGAAGAACAGTGGTAGGAGATCGGGGAGGGGTGGGGGCGAGCAGTTCTGATTATAGGTGATGCTGTGGATAAAAGTATACAAGCTACATTTCTCTTATGTAATATGTAAGGTCCGTGCCAGAACACCTTGACCTTATCATAGGCTTTGAATTTGAAGGGGGTGCGGGAATTCACCACTCTGCTTCTTGAAGGTCAGGCAGATATTCTCTCATCAGTTATTTTGCATCCATCCATTCTGAAATGGGTCTCCGGATCTTTTTGCCATTCCTCTGTGACAAACACTGTTTCCGAAATTGTGCCTTTGCATTGCTATAGATAAACTCCTAGCAATTACTACTCATTCTAGATTCAATTGCCGTACCTCCGAAATAATGAATCTTATAATAATTAAAAAAGTTTTACTGCTTCAGTTTGGGCACCTATATCAATGGTTTTTATGGAAGCCTGTTTCATCAATGAAATGCCAGTTTGATGGCTGGAACATTGAATGGAGGGGAGAATACTACTCTTAAATAGTTAATCCCATACTAAGAGGAATTAGAGGTACAGATTTTTTGTTAAAAGTGCAGGTTTCTAACGTAGTGTTAACAGAAGGCAGCTCTGTTTTACAGGTAATTAGCTTGTTTGTTACTCAAGTTGTAAACACAGGAAAATTGTGGATTTTTAGCATTTGTCTAATATATTATAGATCACTCTGCTTTTACAGTAGTACTTTTCAAAAGTAATGGAATTAAAAAAATAGCAGCAGGGAAGTACTGCGCCTGGGTTTTCTGTTTGGGCAGCATTTCACTTGGAGCAGTTAATGGCCTCTGAGGCAGTTTCCTCATCTGTAAAATGGGGAGAATGATGATACTTGTTAGGATGATTGGGATCAAGTGAGGGGAGATGCGAACTAATTCAGCAACATTCAGCCCTTTAAAATGTGGGAGCATAAGTTTGAAAATATTCCTTATGTTTGAAATATACTTGCACTCCCAGCAGATAACATGTTTTTTGATTAAACTGTTTTTAAAAAAGGTTTATACTCATTAAAAAGCAATTTGCTTTTGGAGGGGTTTTATTTAGGGAACGCTGGGCGTGGGTTTGAAAGACTCAGGTGTGTGTCTTAGCTCATCTCGCACTCCTGGTCGCCGTGGGCGAGGCGGGTACATCTCTCTTGGACTTTAGTCTTTTTATTCTGAGAAAGGAGAACAGTCTCGTCTGTGCTATTTTTGCTTTCTGGTGTCACTTAAAGCGGCTATACTTGTGTGCGTTGCATGTCCTCATTCAGACATAAGGTGACGTCTTCACAGCACATGCGTCCTCCTCGTTACCCAGGCTGAGCTCCTGAGTCTTCCCGTTCTTGACCAGATTCGTGCCAGGTCTGCTCGCACGTGCCTTTTCCGTAGGGTCCCCCTGTTGGCCGTGGGTTCCCGGCAGCCCTCGTGTGGATGCGTACCGCAGGCCTGACCGCTGGCCCCTCGCTAGGCTCTCTGGTCCTCCTGCGTTCCGCCACCAGCACGGTGTACTGTGTCACTCAGGTCGTGTCGTGCCCTACCCCCACGTCTACACTAGGTCCTCCATGTCGCCCTCGTTCTGTCACACCTGGGGGGCACGACCGAGTCTGTGGGTCGGCTCACTCCTGCAGGGGTGTTCACCTGGAGGCGCTGTCACCTGTCCGGGCGTGAAAGGGTTG
This sequence comes from Macroglossus sobrinus, assembly GCA_004027375.1. Classification (NCBI taxonomy): domain Eukaryota; kingdom Metazoa; phylum Chordata; class Mammalia; order Chiroptera; family Pteropodidae; genus Macroglossus; species Macroglossus sobrinus. Next base: position 63,254 of record PVKZ01004525.1, on the reverse strand, counting down.
GGCAAGCGTTCCAAGGCCAAGGTTGTCCGGACTCGTTCTAACCTTTACCTTCCTATTGCACTGCGTGTCTCGTCACTGTGTTTCAACACTGGACCTCTGGCTCTTGTGGTTATCTGTCCAATTCCTTTGTTCTGGAATGTCCTTCCTACCTGTTTCTTCGTGTCAGAGTCCTTAAGACGGCAGGGTTGCCTTAAATACTTGTACTTCTAGGAAAGAGGCTTCCCTTGCTTTCCGAGTTCTCTCCCCATTTTTCTCCCACACAGTGCTTGACTCCCTTGGGTGATTTGTTCCTCCTGACTGCTCATCTTTACGCGGAGGTCTTTCCTGGATGAGAAGCTCCTCGAGGGAAGAGAGGAAAGTCTTACCCACGGCTGGTGCTTTCCAGTGTGCAGTCTTTTACACGCTACTTAGTGAGTGAGTGACCGAGTTAACTCAGTCGTTCCAGACTGATTTCCTCGGGGGCGGGGGTGGGGGATGGCTGTATGTGAGAGCTTTGCGAATCATCCGCAGGGCTCGCTCAGAACAGGGCCCAGCACGTCGGACGAGCTCAGTAAGTGGCCGCTTTGACCTGGTAGCTGGAGCAGGTACCCAGATCACGAGCGTTGAGTCCGTTGACTGACTCTACAGTTTGTGCGGGTTTACTGTAAGGGTGTTCCCAGGGTTTTTTCCTGGTGCTTACGTAGAAAGAAAAAAATCCAGTCTCTCCAACTGCAGCTCTGTTCTTTCGTTAGTTCTGGGAATAAGCAGAAACGTGAGTATTTGGTTGGGGAGGGCCTTTGCACTGGCACAATCGTTCCAAAATTATTTTGAAGACACGCAGACCTGTCGGTAGGTGGGCCAGGTGTTTTGTGTGCGGCTTAGGAAAGTGAGTGGAAAATGGGAATTGTTAAATTTTATTCTATTGTTTTTTAGTAAAGCAGATGTTTTCATTTTAATCTTATTTCTAGAAATGCATTAAGCAATAGACTCTCACTGTTCAATATTTGGAATGACTGTCAACATTGAAATTCTGCTTTTGATGTCATCTCTAAGGCTTGTCTCCATAGCCCTGTCGCTCTTGTCTGGTTGGCAGGCTTACCCCTGGCCAAATAGAAAGTAGGTGAGGAAAACCAGCTATCATTTGGAAACTTTTAATTAAATAGTTACTATTTTTAAGTTTATATGCATTTACCGATTAACACGTTGTATGTATCCAGAAACTTGAAATATGGATTTCCCTATTTGCAGTAACAGAAGAACATGTATTGACTGCTACTTAACCTACATTGACTATACTTAGGAGCTTTTTAAAGAAAATCATTGCAAATCTATACATTCCTAGTAAATTGCCCTTAATACCTGCCCCAAAGGGTTGGGGATGAGATGGCTATCCCAGGAGATGCAGTGGCATTAGAAATAAAGGCCGTACAACAGATAGAAAATTAATAATTGCAGAATGCTTGGGAATGTGTTGTTGTTGTTGTGTGTGTGTGTGTGTGTGTGTGTGTGTGTGTGTGTGTGTGTGTTTTTCCCTTGTGACCAGGGTGAGCCTAGGCACTGAGTGTTACGGTGACTGGCACAGGGGAGTGGTCACTCAGTACACATTGAAATGACATGAGTCAGTCACCTATGGAGAAAAAAAACGCATAGAGATAAAGATGTATAGAGAAATGCACCTAATGCATTTTCAGTTTTTTTGGGGGGAGGAAGAAGGGGGTTATTTTCCCCTTTCAGTTGGGAGTTTGCTTCTAGCTCAGCTACTTTTTCCAGAGTACCTTTGTAATCTTAAACAGCCAGCAAATAACTTTCAGGGTTGTTGTCCAGTTTGGGGTTTATTCAAGCTCTTTATCTTTTTCCTTTAGTTTCTAGCCTTAAGTGTCTGATTAACATTTTGCTCCTTTTTTAGCCTCTTTTCTAAAAATTGTAATTGAGGAGAAATTGAAATTGAAGACACATTTGAGGGCCTTTTGGTGGTGGTTACTTGCCGCTGCTTTCTTGGGTTTCACTATAATCAGTCAAGTACTGGTTGTGTTTCTGTTAGTAATTTTTTGCTGGTACCATCTAAGGAGTTTCTTGTTTATATAAAATGTAAAGCTTAATTTAAAACTGTCAGAGTATATTTTGTATGATTTATCAAAACATTGTTTTGAACATAAGTAATCGTTGCAAAGCCTATTTATTCTTTTAAAAGTAAAAATCGAAGACAAGAAGTACATTATAAGATGAAATGTAAACCTCCATCCTCTTCTCATCCTATACTCATCTTAAAAAATGACTGATAAATTTCCTGGATGTCATAGAAAAAAAATAGGCCTGTACTTCTAAAAACATATGAAGTCATGGTAAAGAGTGTTCTCGGTTTAAACAAACATGAACTTCGTGTCTTCGAGTGCTCTCCATACCAACACGCACAGAAGTAGTTCATGTACAGATCTACTTCGCCACTTTTTTTTTGTGTGTGTACCAAATATTCCATCGTAAGAATGTGCCAGAATTTATTTAGCTGGTAGATGGGATGGGCTCCCTTGCTGTGGAAATAGTGCTGCAGTGAACGTTCTTACTCGTGTATCTTGGTGAACTTTCTCGGGTAACCTTTTTACTCTGAGCAGCCCTCAAAAAACACTGACCACCAAGTCTCCGGCTTCTCTGAATTATTGATCATGTTACACATTTTCTTGGGGGCTATGTTGGTTTTAATAAGTTCAGACATTAGGCTGGATGTTCTTTTTTTCTCTGACGTAGTCTTGTGATGGAATTTTGTGTTATTAGGGAAGACCACCGTTTGTCTTGCACATTAAATATTCAGTTAATAAAAATTGCGAAGGCTCCAGGGCTGCTCTCTGGGCCAGCACCTGCAGCGTCCCGTGGGCCCTCACGGGGTTTGGTGCTCTGCTGTCGCAACAAGGGGCCTACCTTTTCGCTTCGCACTCTGCCTCGCAGCTTACGTAGCCAGTCCTGTGAAGACTTTAAAAGAAGCAGATAAACCCTCATCCTCACATCTCCTAATCCTGCTCCTTGTCAGCGCCTCCCACTGATAGTTTAGTTTTTCTGCTCAGAAAAGTGCACACTTATATATGCTTGAATTTTTTTTGAAATCTATGCAAAGTCAGTGTATATTTTCTTGAAAAACTCCATAATCTAGAATGCAACAAATTTAAAAACATTTTTTAAAGGAGCTCTAAAAATCTTAGACGTAAGAAGTTGATACTGAACTGCATTTTTAGATGTTGCATTTTTTTTTAAGTGCACTTTTTTGAAGCTTTAGGGAAACAGCTTAAATTTCAGTGTTAAAATACCTATCTCTGATGAGATATATTTTCTAAAATCTGCTAAATAAACTCTAAGGCCATCATAGGAATGAAAATAAAGCTTAGTCATCAGTGAGGTCACTTGAGCAAGGGATGCACCGGTGCGGTGGGTGCAGAGGGTTACCTGGGGCTTGGTTTCCTTAAAAAGTCAGACTTCGTGGGGAAGGGGCAACGTAAACGGTGCCGAGGAGTAGCTGCAGACAAAGGGTCAGGAGGGCAGTGAGCTCACACTGTCCAGACGGTTCCTGCAGGTCAGGCCTGGTGAGGAGGACCTTGGGTAAACCGTGTCATGTCATCCTCCTGGCAGCCCTCGGGAGAGCTGGTGTTATCCTCATTTTCCCAACGGTGAGCCTGGCCGAGAGGGCTCAAGGAACTGCCCCGAGGTTCCGCACAATCCACGGCAGAGCGGGAGCCCGGCTTCCATCCTTGCAGCCTGAAGTTCATGTTCTTTCTGCGGCCCTGCGCTTCCTGGCGGTTTGCTCGTTCACGTGTCGTATTTGATGACTGCCCGCCCCGTCCTGGGCGCAGATGCTGAGACCACGGACGCGCAGGGGGCTGACTGGGGGAATCGTGGGGAAGGGGAATGGGGGAGCAGGGGTGCATAGGAGGGACCTCTCGCTTTCCAGGCAGGTGTGCGTCTGCGCAGGAGGTGGGGAGGGGCTGGGCGGGAGCAGCCTCAGGCCCGGGCAGTTTGGGGGAAGTCTTGGCCAGGCCAACTGAGGTCTGCTCGGCACTGCTAGGGGCAGCCCGAGGGACTTCATGTCCTTGCTGAGGGGACTTGAATGTGCAGCCGCCAGATGCTGTTGGTCAGCGTGGCTCCTCACAGCAGGTTCTCTTGAAGGCCCATCTGAGCAGGGCGCCCCCACGGCCACCGTGCGCAGCACTGTTCTGTCCTGGAAGGGGTGGGGGAAAGACTGATGACAGTAGCACGCGGATGCACACGTCCAATTAAATCCGTGCGAAGAGGAAAAATAAAGCAGGAGCGGGAGGTGTGGTGTCGCATAGGCTGGACAGAGAGGGGCTCTGGTAAAACTAGCCGTGCAGGACATAAGGGAGAAGGACGTGGGGACGTCCCAGGAGCAGAGCATGTCGGGGAGGGCAGGACAGGTGAAGGGCCTGACTCTGGACGCGTCGTGAAGGTGGAGCTCAGAGGCTTTGTAGATGGAGTGGATATGACGCCGAAGCTTTGGGCTTGAGCAACGAAGTCACAGAGTTGACCTTGACTGACATTGGGAAGGTCACGGCAGGGATGGCGGTGATGAGAATTCAAGGTTTGTTTTTTTCTTAGAGACATGTTAGAAGTTGAGGTACCAGTTAGACACCGAATTGTCTAGTGGATCGATGGCTCCGGAATCCTGGGGTTCACGAGAGAGCAGCGGAGTAGCGGTGACATTTGGAGTGATCACTGCAGAGCAGGTGTTTAAAATCATGGGACTGGAGCTCAGCTGGGGCCGCGCCGTTCAGTAAGGTAGCCACGAGCCATCTGTGGCTTCTGAGCACTTGAAATGTGACTGTTTTTACTTGAGCTGTGTCAAATACATGCCTGATTTCAAAGATTTAGTGTGAGAAAAAAGAACAGAGTCGTTTACCTGGATTATATTTGGAGTGGTAATATTTTGAGTATATTGAGTTAACTCAAACACATTAAGATTAATTCCAGTTTTTTTTTTCTTTTTTAATATGACTACTAGAAGATTTTACATTCCGTGCGTGTCTCTCAGGTTTTGCTCGTGGGTGGTGCCGACGCAGGAAGTGAAGGTGGGTAGAGACGTGCCAGGACCGGCCCGAAGCCAGCGGGGGCTGAGAGCGCCGGGCCGGGCAGCGCCGCGATCGTGGCCGTGGTCCGTGGGCAGCGGAGCCTCGCTGCAGCTGCTCCAGAAGCCGGGGAAACGCGTTGGCAGCGGGCCCTGGCTCGGCCCCCGAGACGTGGACAGTCTCGAGGTGGTCTGCGGGACGGGGGTCTTTTAAAGGGGGAGTCATCAGGACGCCCAGGGCTGCGTTCGGGCACGGCGGCAGGAGGGGAGCCCACACCGGGACGGTTCGATGCGCGCGCTGTAGGCCAGTGACAGGTGGCCCTCACAGCCCTGGTCTCGGGCCTTCTTTCGCCTGGCACTGCGGTGGCTGAAACCGCCGTAAGGACCTTCCCTTCCTTCGTCTAATGCTAAGCGCGCGGGGTCCCCTGTGACGGTCAGTGAGGCCCTCGAGGGAACTTGAGGGGAGGGCTTGGTTTCCGCGTGTCATCCCGGCTTCCGCTGCGGTGGCCTGGTCTACGGGTTGGCCGTTGGGTTCCTTGAGTCGGTGTGATTTGGCACGCAGTCCACCTTCTGTCCTGATCGTCGGGAGCAGCTCCGAGGCCCTTCCCGGTGCCACCCACGGGCTCGTTCTCACTGCCGCGGTGGCCGTGTCGGTCGAGTACGGGGCAGGTGTTTTTCCCTTGACACATTATACTTTGTCCCCCTTGCATGTCATTCTCATTTGAAAGACACACAGCACACCGCAGAGCGGCCTTCGGAATGGTTTCCCTGGCGTGCCACAGCCCTGCGTGCACGCGGGACCGAGCCCGGGCCTGCGGCCTTGCCGGGCAGGACGGACCGCACCCCGCAGTCTGCCGCCGGCCAACGCGGGTCGCAGCTGGTCTTGCTTTCTCTAGCCTGGGGTGCAGGTCTGTCGGCTGCTCAGACACCTCCAGGCCCGCGGGGACAGTCAACAGCAGTGGCCACACCAGACGCGTTGATTGAGAAGGGTATGCCAGTGCCAAGCGAAAGGGCCTGCCCGTGGGCCTGCACTCGTCTGCGGGAGGGCTTCGGGCAGCGCTCCGGGCAGGGCCCCAAGCAGGGCTCGAGGTGGACGGTCGCATGGAAGAGGCAACGCTCCAGAGCTGGGCCCTGGTGGCCCCGGTGGCCCCGGCTGGCCGTGCCGTGGGCTCCGAAGGCACGTGTCAGCCTCCTCCCCCTAGGCTGAGCCCCGTGTGTGCGCGCCGTGAAGGCCGTGCCTGGCACAGAGCGGGTCCGCGAGTACCCGTTGGATGAAGGAGCGACTAAGAGTCCTGGGGAGTCCGGGCGGCGGGGGCCACGTGCTGGGGCCGACCCCAGCCTGGCGCGCCCCCTCCCCCGTTCGAGGTTCCGCGTCGGGCTCTCGCGCTTTGGGGAACGTTGGAGCGGCAGGCACTGGACCGGACCAGACCTTTCTGCGCGTAGGGTGGCATGCCTCCGAAGCCGACGGCACCCGCTTGTCCCTCCCTGTCACACCCCGTGCACGCTCTGCTGGGATGGAGGTGCGCACGGGAGTGCGGCTGCTGTCAGCCGGCGGGCGGCCGTGCCACCCTGCGCTCCTGGGACCGCGCTGACCTCCGGTGGCTTAGAACGGTTTCTTCTCCCACGGTTCCGCGGGCAGGAGTGTGAACCCAGGCGTCTGCGGGGTCTCCGCTCGGGGCTCCGGGAGAGGGCCCGTGCGGGGCCTCGCTCGGCTCCCGATGGCTGCTGGCGGTCGCCGGCATTCCTCGGCTTGTAGGCAGGCACTTCTGCTCCGTGCGTGTCTGTCCAGATGTCCCTCGTAGGAAGACAGCGGTTACTGGACTCGGCTCTGAACACAGGTGACTCAAACGTGAATAGTGAGCAGGTGAGTGAAAAGAAGCGACTGCCCGGGAGTGGCGAGGGTGCCCAGGACCGTGGTTCGCACGTCCGAGTTCCTGAGCGGGGGACGGTCCCCACAGCGGAGGACGCAGGTTCCGGTTTCCTTGAGGAGCAGACGACGGTGCAGCCCCCTGAGGGCGAGGACGCTCATTTTGTACCTGGGCCGAAGTCCGTTTTCTTAGCTTTAAAATTACTGGACAACGAGCCACTGTTGCGCCCCAAACTAAGCTGCTGTGTGTCCCCCACGGCGCCTTGCGCATAGCAAGCCCCTGGTTCGGCGTGTCGCGGGGCTGCAGGAAGCGCGCCCGGAGCAGGTGGCGTTCCGAACGTCCAGCGGCTACGCCTGACGCCCAGCATCCGTGTGTCCGGGGCAGGAGCTTCCCAAGTAGCTCGCCCGGCCTCCGGGCGCCACCCTCTGTCCCCACGGTACAGCTGCTGGCCACTTGAGTTCTCTCCTAGCGGGGGCTCTGCCTTTAAAATAGCACCCGACGTCCGTCTTGTGAGTCACTAAAAAGCAGCGTGGTGCTTCCGTGGCGTGGAAGCAAGCCCGGGTCGTCCCGGTGGCCGCCTGCCTCGCTGCCGTGCGGGCGTGGGCACAGGCGGCACGGGGCGGGGGCCCTGCCCTGGCGGTGCCGCGGAGAATGTGTTGACAGCGCAGACGTCGGCCAGCAGCGCTCAGTGCACGCGCCAGAGCTAGGAAGCGAGGACCGAGGCATCCCGAGGTGGGGAGGGAGACTCTGGACGTTTCTGACCCCGTGTAAAACAGAGTGCTGATGGACCTGCTGGACGGAGAAGGACAGTTTACGCAAAGCAGAAGTGGATACCTAGTGATCTTATTCCTATATCACCTCTCCAGTTTAACCTCTCAGTCCTGGGAACTCGGGACACAAGGGACCCTAAGCGACCTGTGTCTTCTGTAGAACTTGGGCCTCAGGGACAATGTCCATTCCTTCTGGTTCGAAGGTCGCATTTCCCAGAGTGTGCACCCTATATGGAAGTGCTGTCTGCTGTTTCCTTCCTGGCATTCCTGCTGCACATCACCATATGGAAAGTTCCAAGATGTCCTCGAATAAACAAACCTGCTTTTGTTTCAGCTTCGGTATTTCCCTAATTTTTGCAAAAAGAAGTTCTATAGCAAAAATAGATCTTATATCACCCAGGATACACTTTGGGGAAACTGTAGCAGGTTATCTTTTCAGTGGTGACACTGTCCATTTACTAGCTTCCTAGGGTCTGGGACTGTAGTTACCTGAAGGGTCACATCTAAAGACGTATAATTAATGGATGAAACAGGAAAACAGATAATTTCAACTTATTCTCAAATGTGTGTCTTTGCAAAATCAAATAGGCAATTTTATTCTGATACTTTAAAATTGCTAACTAGTGGGATATATGAGTCAGATAATCCATTTACAAGTTTTATATTGAATTAGATCTCTTATTGACAGATGTTAGAACATTACCGAAGTGTTGCTTATTGCCTAATTTTATTTTGGACAGCTGTAACATGCATCGGTTAGCTCACGGCTTTTTGTAGTCACTTAAAAATGGACTCACATCTTACCAGGCAATTACAGAATTTCAGGCCATTTTCCCCCCACATTGAAACTCGGAAGACAGATCGCTGTGTGTTTGATATTAATAGTTGAAAGCTGTAGAATTTTTATGCAGACATTTTGACAAGCAGCAGTACCGCTTTGAAAAATTATTTTATTGCGCAGCGATCTAGAATTTTCTTTGATAAAATGTTTTATGCTGGACAAAGTGGGTTTCAAATTAAAGCTACTGCATTTTCAGAAATTCTAAAATTGTACTTGTTATAATTTTTTGTTTCCAAATAAACTTGCGTGGGGTTTTTGAAATGTGTATTTCTTAGAGGGAGGATAAGTTTCAGTTTCTCTCAAAGGAAGTTTTTAAACTTCGAAAACATAGTTGTTTCATCACTTTTCCGACAACTTTTGTAAAAGCTTTCAGAATTTCATAATAAAGAACTTTGTTTTGCTTTGATTTTTGGATTTTGTTTGGTAGCTGTTTTCTTTTGCAAGAGGACCGATTCTTTCAAATGTGAGTGTATATATGTCCCCTCCCCTTCGACCCAGATGGCCTTATGCGTGCGTTTTCACCCTGTAAACTATCACCCGCCTAAGAAAAACGGCTTGTAAGAGTGTGTTTGAGCCAAACTGACAGTTGCTGGGAAGCAAAATCTCAAGGACTTGAGGAAGTGCTCTGGGCCATGGCAGTTTTGTAGCCTGTGTCACCTATTAGAACCAAGGCGGAGACGTTAAGGGGACGCTGCAGATGGCGGTGGGCAGTGGGATAGCACTGTGGTCGGCTCCGGTGCCGGGTGGGACAGGTCTGGAAGAGGAGACCATTGACAGGTCAGAGGTGTGCTGTCCTAGGGGCACGGGACAAGGGACAGCGTCAGAGTTAGAGACTGACCTTTGTCAGGGACGCTGCAGGCCTAGGACGTGACTGGCCACCGTGGCTGGCTTTTAGTGAGGAAATTTTACGTTCTGACCTCCCTTTGGTCTGTGGGCCTGCCCGAGCTTGTCGGGTTTAGTATGCAGCCACAACTGTCTGACTCAAAGTTTAAAACAAACAAAAAAAAAGGGCATTTTTGTAAAGGCATTTTTGTAAATATCCGAAAGGACTTTTTGGAAGACCTAAAAAAACTGTAAATTTTGTAGCCCCGCACAAGAATTCTGACATTCACCAGATCTAGATGAACTAAACACCTTATTGTAATACAATAACTTGCAACGAAATTTTAATCTGGGAAAAGCAGTCCAGTTTTCTAAGCTAGGAACCGTATCAGATGGGTACGAATCATCCGGTACCTGCCACGGAAAAGTCCGAAATACAGTGGCATTCACGGACACAGCCCGGTCATCTCCCTAAGAGCCTGGTTGGCACTGTGGGGACTTCCAGGCCGATCCAGACTCCCAGTTCTGTGCGGACTGGACGGCAGCTCCGTCCAGGGGGGAGGACCTGCCCGTTGGGACGGCGGCTCTTCCCTTTCGTTTAGTCGTGTCACGCACCACACCGCACCCACTGCTCTGGAGCTGCTTTGCTTCGCTTTGATGGACGTGGGTAGCAGTGAGATGCGGGAACTCCCCGGCTCGAGCTGACAGCCTGGACTTGCTCATCGTCACGAGTTTTACGAAAACAGCCCCTTACTAGAAAGAGGGAGGGGGCGTAAGTATTGTTCATCAGAGATTTGCAGGCACCTGGTGGGACTCCCAGCACCCAGGGTCTGCAGACATGCACCCGCCTCCTCGGACGCTGCTGGCGCCCGGATGGATGCCTGTGGCCGTCAGCCACCTCCTGCCCTCCCATCTCTCCTTCCCGTGACGTAAACGAAGTCCGAGCTCTACTTTCTTAAGATGCGTTGGAGGATTCAGCCTCCCGTCTTCCTGGCGGCCCCTTCCCGTGCTTCAGACCGTTGACGGTTTGAGTTCTGGTCTTTGGAAGCATCAGCACGGGGACTTCGGACCAGTGACAAGTTGAGTGATTTCACTTTCGAATGATTTCACCGGAGGTTATCCTTTTTTAGTTGGTTCTTATCTTAGTTCTTATCTTTTAAACAGAGAGATTAACTGGGTCTGTTCCTGTCTGCCATTTATTGTCATTATCTTTTTTCTTCCTTTTCTTTTAAACAGATGAATCAGATCTGTTGCCGCGCCTGTAATTCAAACCTTTGGTAATTCCTGTTATCATCAGGTAGTGGTCTTATCTCTAAGAACAGCCCTGCATTCACAAGAGACTTCGTTTTGTCTTTGGAGAATATACACCAATCAGTGGATTTCTGATAACCTCGCCAGTAGAAATGGGATTTGTGTAGTTCTTTCTGTTTGCAAAGCAATACTCCTGGTCCGCTCACGAGTTTAATTGCTGATGTGATCTTTCAAAGAAGCCTATTCATTTCCTGCAGCTTGATGCACTTCTAGGTGGGGACAAGGCTGTAGCCTGAGTGTCCCTTCCAGATACCGAGGCTAAACAGTGTCCACGACCAGCTTTTAGGACTGGGCCCTACCTTCAGTGATGGAGTTTCAGTGTAGCTTGTAGGTTCTCTCTGATTTTTCTCTTCCGGCCATAGAGTGGCTCTGAGCCAGGCCGACTGCTAAAGAGAGTAGTAAGCACTGCGTACCTTGTGTTCCAAATCAGTGCACTGCGACAGGAGAATAAGAGGCAGAGATTACAGCTAACGACCCCCGACCCCCGTCGTGTGCACGTATCCCTGGTTTGCCAGGCACATGTTATGTGGGATCTTGGGAAAAGCAGTGGAATCTTAATACTTTAAACATCCACGTTCTTTATTCTCTTTTCTCTGTTCCTCTGTTTACATTCTATTTCCTTTTTCATTCCCCTTCAAAGTTTTTTATATGACAATCCCGTAGACACCGTAATTGAGGAATTATGGTCAGACGGTGGCAGGTGATGGAGACCCGTGAATGCCGAGCACTTTAATGAATTTGTTGTGACGTGAACGGTGAGGAAGGCCCAGGTGGAGCAGTACCGGCCCAGATCAGAGGGAGGGCCGTGGGCTTCGGCGGGAAGAAGTGCAAGTTGGTTACCGAGGATGACGACCAGAGCCCGCTAGTGTAGGATGGTGTATGCGCGGGGTCAACCCTGAGGGTCGTCATCTGTGTGTCACTGCCACTGCACCTGGTGCCCTGTGCGTGAGCCCCCGGCACACGTGGCAGGGAAAAGGTTGAGTCAGGTTCCCGGGTCAGGGTCAGTCCCTGCCCACGGGCTCAGCTGGCCCAGAGTCGAGTTTCCCCCATGTGCTGGTATCACACTGCTGTTTTAGTTCCCAAACCTGTTTTTTCAGAATTTATTTCCCTTCGTCTCGATTTGGGAGATACTTAGTTCGACACAGTTTTGGTCACGTGCCAAGGCCTGCGTTCTGCTGAATAATAGTACATGGAATGTGTCACCGTTTGGCCCTGAAGAACTTGGAGCGTCATTCGTGAAGGAACTCACACGCAGGAGGCAGTGGGAGGTGTGGGTGGGCACATGGGAGGGCCGAGGGCGATGAGGACAGAGCAGTGTGGCCATAAGCAATCAGGGAGGGCTTCCTAGAGGCGGTGGGGCGGGGACGGACCCTGGTGCTGTTGAGGTGGTAGTGTCTGATCAGTATTCAGGCCTCTGCAGCCTTTCTGAGCATATTCCTGTAGTCTCTTTTATATGGGTCATTTTTACTTTGCAGTGTTTCAGTTCATCTTTGCCTGGAGTGGTCCGTGCAGGTTTGCCAGAGTGCTGGTGTCAGCGGTGTGAGATGGTGGGGTCGTTAGGGCTTTCACACCTGCCCCTCCACGCCCCCATGTGAGCGGAGCGCACCCCCTCACCCCGTTGAAGAGGCGAGGTGAGGCGAGGTGCCAGACGTGCGTGGACCGATGAGAAGTGAGCGGCTCCCTTTCTGGAGGAGGCGCGGGCCGCCGTGTGTGCTTGGGCGCGGGTCCGCTCTCTGGGTTAGCGGCCACACTGCCATCGTGTGCCTCAGAGCGGCCGCGCCGAGAGATGACGCGGAGCATCTCTGCCAGCCCAGTGTGGACTCGTAGCGTGAGCAGGACGCGCTCCTCTGTCTGAGCCCCTGCTTTTTGGGGGCTGGTTGTTTCTGCCCCGTGATCTGCCCTATTCTGACTGACCTCGAGCAACGTAGGGTTGACATGATGCAAGGTGAAAAAGACAGATTATAAAAGCTCCTCTTCTTCTTCTCCTCTTCTTCCTCCTTCCTCTTCCTCTTTCTCCTTCTTCTTTCTTCTTCTTTATTATTATTATACATGTTGCAATACTAAAAACAGTTTCAAGTTCCCCACAAAGGAAACAACAGTGATAATAACCACACAAAAATACAGTGACTTGTTTTAGGATGGGGAAATTATGTTTGGGTGTCCCTCTTTTCATATTAAAAAATAATTTAAAAACTTCTGTAATAAAAGTATATACAAAAAAAAAGAAGTGCTCTTGAGACTAAAAGGACGTTTCAGAAGTGAGCACACTGGGTAAACAGAGGCAGCCACGCTTTCTTCTCAAGGTCCACGTTTTACGCGTTGCCCAGGGATACTGGTAATTTTAGCCCTCTCTCTTTCCTGAAGCCTCTGGCCGGGGGTCTGTAAAGTTGGTCGTCGGAAAGAACCAGTCACGGTTTCATTTTTCCATGTTCTGTTTCGTTGGTTTCTGCTCTGATCTTTTATTTCCCTCTTCTGCTTAGTTTAGGTTTCATTTGCTCTTCTTTTTCTAGTTTAAGGTGAAAACAGAGGTTATTGGTTTGAGACCTTTTCTAACGTAGGCTCTTAGTGCTATGAATTTTCCCCTAAGTACTGCTTTAGTGGCATCCCCCAAAATACTCACATGCTGTGTCTTCGTTTTCATTTAGTTTAAAATGCTTTCTGATTTCTCCTCTGAGTGCTGCTTTGCCCTCTTGGTTATGTAGAAATATGTTCTTTAGTTCTCAAATAGTTGAGAGATTTTCCAGACATCTCTCTGTTATTTATAATTATCTGAAATCTTCTGTCAGATGTTAATGTAGACACTCCTGTTTTTCTTTCATTAGGGTTGGTGTGGTCTATCTTTTTCCATCCTTTTACTTTTAACCTATTTGTGTCTTTATATTTAATAATGGGTATTTTTATAGCCAGCATATAATTGGTTCTTGCTGTTTTGAAATCCAGTCTGACCATCTCTGTCTTACAGTTGGTGGTTGAAACCATTTAAATGTGTCATGATTGTTAGCAGCTATCTCATCACAGCCTGTCTCCAAGTGATATTATACTATTTCTGGTAATATTTAAAGACTTTATCATTGTTTTTCATCTTTCCACTCCTGGCCTTTGTCATGTGTTTTACTATGTCCCAAACCTTGCAATAAATACATTGTTACTATTTTTGTTTCAACACTTATCTTTTAAAGATATTTAAATAACAAGGAGCATGGAGTTACCTCTTCCCACTGCTCTGTTCTCCTTGGTGTGAGTCCACACTTTTCCTTCTGCCTGGACTGCCTTCAACATCCCTTACACAGAAGGTTTGCTGGGGATGAGTTATTTCGGCTTTTGCGTGACTGAAAAGTCTGTTTCACCTTTGTTTTGAAAGGTATTTTCAATGAGTATAGAATTCTGAGTTGACGTGTTTTTCTCAGTCTTTGCCTCGTTTTCAACAAGCAATATGACGTCATCCTTCTCTTTGTTCCGTTCTACCTGTTCCCCCGGCCCCTCTGGCGACGCTAAGATTTTTCTCTCGGTCACTGGTTTGGATAGTTTTGTTATTGTGTGCTGTTATTTTCTCCATGTTTCCTATGCTTACAGTTCAGTGAACTTCTTGGATATGCGTGTTTAAGGTTTTATCCGTTTTGGAAAAATTTTGGCCTTTGTTTCTTCAAAAATTTTAAATCCCCTTCAGTTAAATGTTATTTTAGAGTCCTTAAAATTGAAGCTGTTAATTTTTAAAAATCCTTTACTCTCTGTATGTAATTTTGTGTAAGATTCAATGATATTTTTGCAGTTTGAGATTCAATTATATTTTCTTCTGAAATATCTGATCTCCCATTTCTTCCCACCCTGTGTATTTTCATCTCAGACATTTTAGTTTTCACCTCTAGCTGTTTGACTTTGAGTTTATCTTTTATATCTCCCAGTCTCTCTACTTTTCAGACATATGGCACTTAGTCATCGTAACTGTTTTAAAGTCCTCTTCTGCTGATTGTAACTTTTACGTCATTTCCGGGTCAGATTCCGTGGATTTTCCTCTTTCCTTCCACCCCCGTTGTCTGCTTCTTTGCACGCCTGCTCATTTCTGATTGAGAGCCAAACATTGTAAATTTCACGCACTTGGATGCTGGGTGTTTGTGTGTTCCTGTAAGTTTCTTGAACTGGCTTCTGGGATTGCAGTGAAATTGGTTGGAAACAGTTTGGTCCTTTGGGGTCTTGTTAGAAGACGTGCTAGGCAGGACTGGGGCAGTGTTTAGTCTAGGGCTAACGATTCCCCACCGCTCAGGCTCGGCCCCTCCGAGCTCTCTCCCCGTGTTCCCTGAGTCACGGTGCCCCAGTCTGGCTGGTGGGAAACGGGCACCACCCCCAGGCATGTGGAGCATCAGGGCCGGTTCCCGCCTGTCCTTCCCGATCTCCTGAGCCTCAGCCAGGTCCCCCCACGCCTGCTGATCGCTGCTCTGCCGCTTGAGGGCGGCCCTTGCAGGGTCTGATGGCTCTTGTCTGGTGAACTCCAGCTGCCCTAGCGTCCCCCACCTGGTTCCCTCAGCCATTGCTTCAGGCCTCCTCCCGTCTGGGTCATCTTCATTGAATGGGTACCAGCTTGCCATCTTGCTGCAGGGGACATCCCTGGAATTAAACGCATTGTTTAACTGATGACCTGCTTTGCCTCCTGAAATCCAAACACGTTGAAGAATTTATGGGAGAGGTTTTGAGAGTCAGCTGGAAAATTCCAGCTGGTGAAAATTACAGAAAAACTTGATCTAGTTTTCACAATTGAGAAAAGATAGTTTGGCATAGAAAATTTTAGAAAGTAACAGAATATGCATTAGTGATACATTAATGTAGTAACTTAGTCCTATGGTAGATTTAAACATCTGTCTTTATGTTTCATGAATATAAATTTTACTGTGTACTTTTAGATGAAATGAAAGAAAATGAGTCTTAAATCTCTGGAGAAGACTGTCTTTCTGACTTAATGCTTTTACTAACGGTAGTTATTAATACTACTTTTAAAATAATTTTTGGTAGCCTTCTTATTGTCTGCTAATACCCATGCAAAAGCTGAGCCAGTGAAATTTACCAATTGTGTAAGTGTTCATTTTCTAGAATCATAAGTTAGTCAGGACTCTTAACATAAAGGAAGTTATGGTTTAATAAGGCCATTGTTAGATTAGTTTGACATACTTGATAATATGTTAATGTAGGGGGTAAAACTATTAAATTAAAAGTGGTATCTGTCACCGGTAACCGAAAAATCAGCCTAAGTATATAAGAAGCAAAATTGCAATAGCGGTACAGCCTAGCGTGGCTCTACGGCAAATCCACATTGCACTTTAATTTTTATGAAATAAGCGATGGGCAAGTCTGAAGGTTTTAGCCGTACAAAGTAATTTTTTACCAGTGTTTCAGTGGAATTACTATTTAGTTGCTTATTGTTAGACTTAAAAATGACTAGTGATTTACCAGATAAATTCTCTCAGCATTACAGATATACAATTTTACTAGTCCGGTCTCCTGAGATAGCAAAATGAACATCAGTAGGATGGAGCACAAGAATCCACGTTTTTGAATTTTCTTTAAAATAATACTAAGCTTTGAAAAGTTTAAATGGGACAGCCTAAAATGTCGAAAATGATGGTCGGAAAAAAAAATCAGTGTTCTCAGATACCGAAGATCAGTAACTGAATTCACGTCTCTGGGTAACGCATCTCTTTCTCACGCTCATCTTTGCAGGTTCTGCCGGGAACTGGCTTCGGCCTCGATGTGAGATCGCAGGGGAACGCCGCGCCCGCACGTCCGTTGCTGTCAGGATGCCGGCTCCCTGGCCGTGCCCGGCGAGGGGAGTTCTGTTCTAGACGGCTGACTGCCAGCGACCCCCGATGCTCGTCCTCCATGTCCAGCTTCTCCCCTCTGTGCTGGAGTGAAAACCCCCTCCAGACCCCAACAGACCACCAGCTGCAGAAGATGCTTCGCGTGGTAAGGATGTCGGCAACTTAACTTCATGCGCCCCCTCTGCACGGCCGCGGTGGATGGTTTACCATCGGAAAGCTCCTCCCGCTCTCACCCAGGCCCCGGGCCTGTCCCTGAAATGTCTCTGCTGCATGCTCTGGGGCCAGTGCAGACCTGGCTGGGACAAGAGCTGGAGAAATGTGGCATCGATGCCATGATTTACACTCGCTACGTCCTCAGTCTGCTGCTGCACGACAGCTATGACTACGACCTGCAGGAACAGGTATTTGCGCCCCTTAAACGTCTTGTGCACCTCACGGTTGTGTCTGCGCGTCGGGCTTTCTCCCCGGGGCGCTTTCAGACCCTGGGCGGGCTGTAGACCTCCGAGGCCTGCAGGTTCTCCCCCTGCCAGAGGGCGGCCCTGCAGCGGGCCACCAGGCATGGAGCAGACGCCGGCTCCTGTCACCGACTGCCGACGGTCTGACGGCCCGCTGCCTTCGGAGTGGCGCTGCCCCAGCACGTTGTCGCTGCCTGAGGACTGTCGCTTCTCATCACCAGGCACTTCGTCATTGGGCAGTTACACTGCTTCACGCTGCAGTGTCTGGTCTTTTATCTGTACCAATGCCATTCCGCTGCTCGGTGATCCGAGTGTGTGCTCTCTCCCAGCATCTCTCTCCAAGAGCTGGACTCTTTCTTAGCGGTGATAAGTTGCAATATCATGGAGCATGCCGTGTCCCTTCGGTTTTTATCAGTTGTCCTGATAATGTCCTTCATTGTGATGGGTTCCCTCGCCGAGATCCGATTTGAGGTCATCTATTGATTGACCTCAAGGGTCACGTGCTTGACTCCCCTTCACCTTCACCTGCTCTGGTTCCTCGTCTTCCCCGCGCCTCACGGCGCTGACGTTTGGGGGCGCCCTGGCCAGTTCCGCAGCGTGTCCCTTGCGTTCGTCTGACGCTTCCTCCTGTTCCAAGTCGCGTTGTGCACTATGGCAGTGACGTTACCTGATGGATGACGGTCCCTTCTCCGCCACGCCTCCCAGCACAGGAAGTCGGTCTGTCTCATCTCGGCAGAGCTGACTTTGGGTCAGACGGTGTCCTCTGGGTTGCCACCGCAGAGCTGACCACGCTTCTCTGCGTCATCATCAGCTCTTCGATTACGTGCTCGCTCCAGGGGCTTCTCTGTTGCTTGTTCCCAAGCTCCGCCCCCCCCCCCTCCTGCTGCAGACCCAGACGTCCGCCCTCGCTTGGGTGTGATGTGCCCAGGCCCTGGCCTGACTTCTAGATGAGGGACTTAGGTGGCTGGGCTGCAAGCACCTGAAACCGTCGGGACTAGGAATTGGAGAGGCTGGTCCTGCCAATGAAATCTGGAATGATTTGGGAGGGTGCTGACCGTCAAAAAGAGTCCTCTCTGAATACCCATGTACAGGGTAGCACTATTTATAAGTTTCTGCTTAAGTTTTAGGAACATTCCCTGGCTGTCCTGTGTTCTGAGGTTTGGGGTGTTTGCCAGTGTTAACCCCGCTCTCCAGGATTTCAATCCCTGCTGCTTCTGGACGGTTCATCTTTGCAGACTCCCCTAAACTGTCCTCCGAGGATGGTCCCTCCATCTGGGGTTGCCTTAGGTGTTCTCACGACGTTAGAATTGCTTTCCTTTAGGTCCCGGGACTCCCAAAATGTCCTTAACTGTTGCAGACAGGGAGCAACCATGAATTCTGTGCAGGAATAGAAGAGGGCTTTCCCCCTTAACTTCTCATGCATAAGAAAAGGGTGAGGTGGCGGATTTGCACAAAGGGCGAATCTCCGAGATTTTGCCTAGATGAATAATAGAACACAACTGGGGCGCCGGAGCCCCGCAGGCCCCACACGGCTTCAGTGCCCCGAGGCGGCCCGCGGAGTGCGGGCTGTTTCCCGTCCCTTCCGACTCCTGTGACCCTGGTCCCTTCCTCTCTGGCTCTGTCTCCCCAGCCCTGGGAGAGGCCTTGGCTCCACTGGTTTCTTTGCTTCTTAAAGGACCACCTTTTTCTCAGCCCCTTGCCCTGGGCCTGGGATGGGTGCCTTTCCCGCGGGGGCGAGCAGCCTCGGATGCCCGCGCCCTGTGCCGGCGGCTGCCCTCCGTCCTCAAGGCCTGGGCACCCCGGCTGGGCTCCGATCGCTTAGTGTGGCTTTGCGTGTTTGGTTTGGTGGTGTACTTTATCTGCCTTTTCTGTTAGTTTGGGCAAGGGGGTTGGTCTGCTTCCAATTATTTTTTTTTTTAAGACTTTAATTTTTAGAGCACAGGAAACAAAAGAAAAAATAAACAAACGGGACTGAAAGTTTTTGCACAGCAAAGGGAACCATTAGCAACATGAAATGACAACGTACTGAACAGGAGAAGGTATCCGTCAATGATACATCCAGCGAGGAGTTAACATCCAAAATTTATCAAGAGCTCATGCAGCTTAACACCAAAAAAGACACAAAAACAAAAAGCAAACAATCCAGTTAAAGGTGGTAGAGGACCTGAATAGACGTCTCTCCAAGAGGACATGCGGATGGCCCGCAGACGTATGACGTGATGCTCAACATCACTGATACGAGAGAAATGCAAACTACAACCACGCTGAGATACCACCGCACACCCGTCGGGATGGCTGTCATTAGTAAGTCAACAAACAGGCGTTTGCAAGGATGTGGAGAAAAGGGGACCCTCGTGCACTCTTGGTGGGATTGCTGACTAGTGCGGCCTCTATGGGAAACAGTGTAGAGACTCCTCAGAATGGGTTCCCAACCCCCGTGCTGTGGACCAGTACCACACTGATAGGACCTAGGACCGCACAGCAGGAGGGGAGCGGTGGGTGGGCCAGCGAAGCTTCATCTGTATCTGCAGCCACCCCCCAGCGCCAGCATCACCGCCTCAGCTCCGCCTCAGATCCTCAGGCGTTGGAGTCTCCTAGGAGCACTGGTCCCTGGTGCCACAAAGGTTGGGGACCGCTGCCTCAAAAAATTAAAAATAGACCTACCTCATGACCCAGCAATTCCACGTCTAGGAGTTTATCTGAAATCCAAACCACTAATTTGAAAAGATACGTGCAGCCCTGCGTTCACTGCAGCGTCATTTACAGTAGCCAAGGCTTGGAAGCAACCAAGGCGTCCATCGATAGATGACGTAGCTCATGTATCCGTGGAATGTTATTTGGCCACAAGAAAGGATGAAATCTTACATTTGCGACAATACGCGTGGGCCCAGAGGGTACTGTGCTAAGTGAAACATGGTAGAGAAAGACACATACCACGAGATCTCATACGTGGAACCCAAGGAACAAAATAAACACAACAGGGACAGACTCGTAGATACAGAGAACAAGCTGGTGGCTGGCAGATGGGAGCGGAGGTGAGGGCCGGGCGAAGAAGGTGTGAAGGGATTGAGAAGTACAAATCGGCAGTTACAAGACAGTCACGTGAGTGTGAAGTACGCCATGGAGAATATAGCCGGTAATATAATAACTGGATACGAGGCTAGACGGGGGGCTGGACGAATCAAGGGGATCACGTCGTAAATGATAAAGATGTCTGACCCCCGTGCTGTGCACCCGAAACTGACATAAACTATTGAAGGTCAACTGTAATTTTTTAAAAAACTTTAATTTTTAGAGCAATTTTAGGATCACAGTGAAATGGAGAGGAAGATACGGAGTCCCCTACATACCCGCTGCCCCCACAGGTCACAGCCTCCCCCGTGATCAATATTCAGCACCAGAATAGCACCTGTTACAATCGATAAGCATATATTGGACGATAATCACCCTAAGTCCATAGTTTACACGAGGGTTCGCTCGGTGTTATGTGTTCTGTGGGTTTGGACGAACGTGCAATGACATGTGTCCATCATCACGGTGTCCCGCAGAGTGGTTTTAGTGCCCTGGGAGTCCCCCGTGCTCCACCTGTTCCTCCCTCCCCCCCCCCCCACCCCGGCAGCCACTGAGCTTTGAACTGTGTAGTTCTGTCTTGCAGTTGGCTTCTGTCACTTCGTGTATGCTTTAAGGTTCCTCTGTGGCTTTTCGTGACGTGTCGCCCCATTCCTTTTTAGTGCTGAATGATATTCCGTGGTCTAGAGGTAGCACAGTTTATTTATCCATTCACCGACTGACAGACATTCCGGTGACTCCTGAGTTTAGGCCGTTCTGAGTCAAGCCGCTGCAGACATCTGTGTGCAGGTTTTGTGTGGACGTGTCTTCGGCTCCTTTGGGTCCACACCAAGGAGTCTGACCGCTGGATCGAGTTTGGGAAGAAGCCACCCAGCTGCCTTCCGGAGGGACTGGGCCGGTGTGCGTTCCCACCAGCAGAGCCCCGGCGTCCTGCTGCCCCCATCCTCGCTGGCACGTGGAGGTGTCGGTGTTCTGGGCTTTGGATGTTTTAAAGGCGTGTAGGGGTATGGCATCGTTTTCATTTGCATTTCCGTGGTGGCCTGTGATGTGGAGCCTCTTTCAGATGCTTATTTGTCGTCTCTGTACCTTTGGTCAAGTGTCTGTTGAGGTCTTTGTCCCATTTTCTGAGTGCGTTGTCTATTTTCTTACAGAGTTTTAAGGGTTCTTTGTGTATTTTGGATAAGACGTGTCTTTTGCAAATATTTCCTCCTGGGCTGTGGCTCGTCTCCTAGCCCACGTGACATCGCTTTTCACAGCGGTTTTCATTTTGATGAAGTCCAGCTTGTTCATTTTCTCTTTCACGGGTTGCCCACCAGTTCTATTTCAAAGGAGGGTGTTTGTTTGTTGACTTGTTCAGTTTGACGTTTATTTCGTGTCTTCCTTTCGGCTTTTTTGATCACCAGAATTAAAATAGAAGCCTCCATTCTCAGTTCTCTTTCCTCCTTAATCTTTTTCTGGGGCTACACCCTGGGGCCTGCCCGTTGGAGAAGTTCCTGCAGTGCCTGCCCCTCCCCCTGTCATTGTGGTAACACGCACACGACACACAGCCTGCCATCTTCACCGTGTTTGAGTGTGCAGGTCAGTGGAATTAGATGCATTGTGCAGCCATCGGCACCGTCCGTCCCCATAACTCCTCCCATCGTGTAAGACGGACCCTCTGTCCGCAGTCACCCATAGTTCCCCAGGCCGGTGGCAGCCACCGTTCTCTCTGTCTCCATGGTTCCAACCGCTCTTCACGTGCCGCGTAGAATCACGCGTATTTGTCTTTTTGTGATGTGTATTTCCGTTAGCGTAATGTCCTCAGGGTTCATTTATGTTCTGGCACTTGTCACAATTTCCTCCCTTTCAGGCCGAATAATGTTCCGTCGTGTGGATATGCCACGTTTTGCTTAACCATTTGTCAGGTTTTCTCTGCATTTTGACTATTGCGAATAACGCTGCTGTGAACATGGTATACAGATTTCTCTTTGACACCATGCTTTTTTAATTTTGTAGGATATATCCCCAAAAGTGGGGTTGCTGGATTTTGTAGGAATTCTGTTTTTAATTTTTTGAGGCACCGCCCGTGGCCGCACCATTTTATATTCCCACCAGCTGCGCACGAGGTTCCAGTTGTGCCATATCCTCGCCCATGCTTGTTATCTTTGTTTGTTTGTTTTTGATAGTAGCCATTCTAATTGGTGTGAAGTGGTATCTCTCTACAGTTTGGATTTGCATTTTTCGCCTAACCCTTAAGTGATGTTGACCGGCTTTTCGTATGTTTATTGGTCGTTTGTTTCTCTTCTTTGGAAAGATAATCTCCTTAAGCCCTTCGCCCATTTTGTAATCTGGTGGTTTGTTGCTGCTGAGTTTGAGAGTTCTCTCTGTGTTCTGGGTTCTAACCCCTTATGGATCTATGAAATGATACTCAGATAGTTTCTTCTATTCTGTGGGCTGCCTTCTCACTGTTCATGGTGTCTTTTACTGCACAGGGTTTTTAAATTTCCACAAAGCCCAGTTTTTTCCATTTTGTCTTTTGTTGCCTGTGACTTTGGTGTCTTAGCCAAGACATCATTGTCAAATTCAATGCCACGAAGCTTTGCCCTGTGTTTCTTCTAAGAGTTTTATAGTTTTAGCTCTTACACATAAATCTCTGAAACATTTTGAGTTGGTTTTTGTATAGGGTGCAAAGTAGGGATCCAGCTTCATTCTTTCGCAGGGGGACGTCCAGTGTTCCCGGCACCACTTGTGGACCGGACCATCCTTGTCGGATTGTCCCGGCGGCCCCATGGGAGATCACCTGGCCCTCTGCGCGGGGGTCTGTTTCTGGGCTCGCCGTCATGTTCCTTCTGTTGGCCTGTGTCTGTCTTTCTGCCGCTGCCATACTGTGCGGATTACTGTCCTTGGTCGCATTGTCTCGTTTCCTAACTGTGTCTCTTAGCTTAGGTCCCTCATTCTAGACATGTAGCTGGATTGTTACAGTATCTCTCTGTGCACAGGGTAAGTGAGAACAGCCCCAGTCCTGACTGCTGGGTGGGACCGCGCTTCTGGGTCTGGGGGCCATGTGACTTCAGGTCCTGGTCACACACTCCCGCAGTGTGCCCCCCTCGTGCAGCGTTTCCCTGCTCGGAGAAGCTGGCGTCTGTGCGTCGGCCTTCACGGGTCAGCGTGATCTTTAGCAAGGACAGCTACGGAAACCCAGCCCATCCGGGTCCTCCGGCATCGCACTGCGTGTCCTGCGTCTCACAGACGGTCAGCCCACGGTCGTTCGTTCAGTTCACGTCACACGTACGGAGTGTGGCAACGGATTTAGAGGAGGCGATGGTGCTGATGACGGGCACATGGATTCGTGTCCCCCCCGCTCCCTGAGTTACCATAATCCAATGTGGGGGGGTTCGCTAAAATCTTATTACGGGATAGAGGAAACATTTTAAATGTAAATACAGCCTTTAATGCACATTTCCGCTTTTCCGCTCACTGTACGAATGCCTGTGACACGCCGGGCTCTGCGGCAGCCCCAGGAACCGAGATCACTAGGGAGGGTCCCTGCGGGACGGCCGCCAGCCGGGGTCTGTGAAACGCTCTGGCTGTGCAGAGCGTGCGGCCCTGCGCGTGGGGACCGTGGCTGTAGGAACGACAGCGGAGAGGACGGTGGGACAGTGTTGGAGAGCGGAAGGGTGCACATGAGGTCGCAGAAGCCGGAAGGGGCTGGAGCTGCGAGGCCAGCGGAGGACACGGAGTGGGGGCGGGAGGGGCCGGCCTGGGAAAGGCGGCAGGAAGCCCGTTTTGAGGAACCTGCTCGGCCGCGCTCGCTCGGGGATTTCTGTCTCAGTCCCGGAGACAAAGACCCGTTGCTATATTTAGCCAGCGGTGCCAAGTGGCATGCGTGCCGCGCCGGTGGCCCAGCTGGTGGGGCAGCTGAAGGCGGGGGGGGGGCCGGGAGGGCGCGCGCTGCGGGCTCAGGACCCAGCGGGGGGCGGGGGGAGAAGCTGACATTACGCCGCTCTTGTTGGAGCCACTCAGTTTTTGGAGGCAAATGGTACTTGTGAGCAGTGGCTTTAGTTCTGAGGCCCTCCTCGCACTCTAGGGTGCCTCTCAGTCGCAGGCAGCCACACCTTGGGCCCGAATCGGCCGGGCTTGGGGAACAAATTCCATGGAACTGTGAGTTCCCACGTGGGGCTGGCCCCGGCCTGGCCTGACGCGGCCTCACGGTGGCCTCCCTGCCCGCCCCCCGCTGTCAGCTTGGGGGCTGTGCAGCCAGCTCCCTGGGGATACAGGGCGAATGTATCCCACTACCAGGAGGCCGTGCGCCCTGCACACCCAGCAGCACCCCCCCCCCACTTTTGGTTCACTTCCCTTGGGTCACGTGCCTTTCTGAGCCAATCTCTGTGGCCGAAGGGATGAAACACGCTGATTTGTATTAAGCCCGTTAGGGCCCAAAGCTGGGGGTGGCCTTAGTCCCACTCGAAGACGTCGTGGCGTTGGTTTTTTAGGACGCTGTTAGCGGGAAGGTGTGGGAGGCAGGGTGGACACAGCAGCGACCAGCAGGCGTCACCGATCGCGGCTGTACTGCAGAATGTCGCGTTCTTCTTCTTCCCCCAGTTCCCTTTCATAAGACAGCGGGGGAAGGCAGGCCATCAGACCCCGGCCTCGCGTCACCTTCATCCCTGGGAAGGTGCCTGGCACACAGAGCCCCGTGCCGAGAGTTCTGAGTCCCGCCTGCCTTTGGTGCTGCGTAACTGGGTTCTGTCTGTAAGATTGTTCCTTAAAAACGCATGCTTGAGTTTACTGAGTGATATTCTACATGTCTGATATTTTCTATATATATTGTCTAAGTGGACTTTTAATTAGCACAGCACAGGAGACTAAAAACAGTAAAATAGAAATAACCTGAACATTTTTTATATTATGTTCTTCTAAGACCTGATTGTTAGTTCAACGCTATTGGTTAAATAAGTGATAATATATTCACACAGTACACGAAGCCAGAAAAAAAATAGAATAAGAGAGCTCTCGAATATAATAAGTGAAAAGCGCAGACTACAAAAAAAGTATATTTTTTGTGTAGCTTTTGCTATAGACTTGATGTTGCTTAATAAATGCAGCCTAAAATTATAAGGTAAAATAACACTTCTATGCAGTTTTGCAATATAGTACAGTCATTTCAACAACTAACGTTGTTTAAATCGCAAATAATGTCAAGCTGCATTTACCTTTTTACTATGTCAGAAATGAAAACCAGAAACAGAATTTCCAGAATTTCCATACAAATTCGCAGCAGGTGTGCTGTCCGAGGTCGCCAGTCCCACTAGCGTTTTTACACCTTCACACCGAGCAGTGGGAAGATCTGTGCCTCCAGGTCTGTTTAACTGTTCAGGTGAGATGCTTTCACCCAGGAGTGATTCAGCTGCAGTATGTCAGGACATGCCAAAAGGCAAATATCAAGAGACGACTCTAACAATTTTATAAATGGCTTTTACTAATTAATATGTTTAATCAAGCTTATGCCTGTGGATTAATATTACTATTTTCTGAAAAGATATTTTCAGAAATGAAATTCATAAAATCTTATTTGAAACAGCATTAACAGGGCACTTAGGTAAGAAAGAGAAATAAAAGCCATCCACATTGGAAATAAAGAACTAAAAATATCTCTATTGTTGTATGACATGGCCTTAATGTATATAAAATTCTAAGGAATGAAGGTAAGAAAATCCCATTTCCAATAGTATCAAAAAGAATTAAACTACTTAGGAATAAATGTAGCAAAAGTGTAAGACTTGCACTCTAAAAATATAAAATGCCCTTGAAAGAAATCAAAGAAGACCCAATAAATGAAAAAGCACCCCGCGTTCATGATCAGAAGCTTTTTTATTAAGACAGAGGTCCTCTCCCAGCTGATCGACAGATTCAGCACAATCTCTATTGCAATTCCAGCTGCCTTTGGTTTAGAAATGGGCAAGCCGACCCTAAAATTCATATGGAAATGCAAGGGACCCAGAATAGCCACAAAAAAAAAAAAGAAAATCTTGCAAAAGAACAAAGTTGGAGGATGTATGCTTCTCAATTTCAAAACTCACTCCGTAGCTCCAGTAATGAAGACAGTTTGGTAGTGGCATACATGTTGGCTGGCTGTGTGATTTTGAACTGAAAGTCCAGAAATAAAGCGTGATATTTATGGTTAGTTAGTTTCCGACAGGACCATTCAACAGGGAGAGAAGAGTCTTTTTAACAAAAGGTGCTGGGACAACAAAGTAGCCTCGTGCAAAGGAACCAAGTCGGACTCCCCCTCCCTCACGCCACATACAAGTATTAATGCAAAGTGGATTCTGGTTCTGAATGAAAAAGCTAAAGTTATAAAACTCCGAAGAAAACATAAGAGTAAATCTTTGTGACTTGGCTTAGGCAGTGGTTTCTTAGATAGGACCCCAAAGCTCAAGCAGCCGAAGAAGACATCCGTAAATTAGACTTTATCGCCACGAAAACCTTTTGTGCTTCCAAAGACACCGAGAGAGTGAAAAGACACCCCATGGAATTGGAGAAAATTCTTTATTTGCAATCATATAGCCCATAAGAGATGTGTATTCAGAGTAGATCATTTTGAATTGGACAGAAGATTTGAATAGACATTTGTCCAGCGGGCCAATAAGGTCGTGAACAGGTGCTCAGCATCGCTGGTCGTTAGAGAAAGCAAACCAGACCACGGCGAGACGGCGCCTCACACACACGAGGACAGCTAGAGCGAAAACAGCAGTGACAGGTGGGCGAGGATGCGCAGAAATTGGAACCCTCACTCGCCGTGGCATGGTAAATCGGTGTAGCTCCTTTGAAAAGTTGCAGTTCTTCAAAAGGGCGAACAGACAGTTAACCACGTGACCCAGCAATCCTGCTCCTACGTGCGTAATGAGAATTAAAAATGTATGTCCACACTAAAACTTGTAGAGGGATGTTTCAGTGGGATTGCTCGTAATAGCGGGAAGGATGAAACAGCCCGGATGTCTGTGACTATCCGTGCACTGGGATGCTGTTCAGTCGTGAAAGGGAACGAGGTACCCGTACACGCGGTGACATGGGTGAGCCTTCAGTCGTCACAGCAGGTGCGAGCAGCCAGACACACACGGACGTGTGTGTGCGAGTCCATTTACGTGAGAGGCCAGAAGAGGCACATCCGTCCAGACAGCAGATCAGCAGTCACCGTGCCTCGGGGGAGAGGGGCATGGCGCGTGACTGCCGGTGGGGACAGGCTTTCTGTTTGGGGCGATGAAAATGCTTGAAGGGTAGGTAGTGGTGATGGTCACGTAGCCTGTGAATTATTCTAAAACCACTGATTGTGCCCTCTGGCCCCTGTCAGAAAAGACTTCTGTCCCTTGCTTCGTCACATTCTTCCTGCCACCTGGCATCCCCCCTTCACTCCAGCCCAGACTCTGCTCCCTCTTCAAGACTCTGCCTCCGTGGCCCCTTCTTCTGTAGGAAGCCTTCGCTTACCAACCAGACCGAGAAAAGGATGGGCGTCTTTGGTGTTCCCTAAATAAGACATCCCGGACAGGACACGGAAGGCCGGTGCCGCATAGCTGTTCCGGGAGACGGTCTCCAGGAACGCCTCTCTCTTCTCACGTTTCTGCTCTTGACATAAGTTTTCCATCAAAAAAACAAACACAAAAAAACCCTACTTTTGACTATTAAAGGAATATGACCTAATTGCAAAAAAAAAAATCATTGTCCTACACTTACTCACCAAGAGACGAGCTTCTTGGTGACCTCTTAGTGCGTTTCTCTTAGCCCTTTTCATGTGTATTAACGGGTGTGTGTATTTTAACTAAACATGAGATCATACTTTTGTATAAGTTACTTTGCGTATGTTATATTGTGAATAGCTTTCCAGGTCAGTAAATATGCTTCGTAATCTCCTCAGTGGTTGTAACATCACCCGGATGAATCAGCGATTTGACCAGGCCGTCCCCTTCTGATGCTAGGATGTCTCTGCAGGTGCGCACGTCGACAGGTGCAGGCTCAGCATCGCTGCGGCGAGACCTGTGCGCACCTTGGTGCCTGTTTCCATAGAAGCAGAATCGTCGGATTGAAAGCACATGTACCTGTTTAAGGGGTCTGGGATAAACTGTCATACTGCCCTCCGGAGGACTGCATGTCCATGTAATTTTGAAAGTTCCTTCCGTCTAATATAACTTAAAATTAAGACTCTTGAATATGCGCCACCTCTGCTGAGCTACAGGACAGCGTCATCAGAGAAGCCTGTTTATAATGCGCAGTCAAGGGCCAGGCTCGGCTGCTCTTACAAAACAGAGTCCCGTTTCCATCTTATTTCTGCGCTATGAGCAAGAGGGACAGTTACAGCCGCCTTCTCTGCCTTCAGAAGCTTCGGGTCTGCATTGTTACGGTTCTGTCCCCCGTTCCCATTCAAGGACAAGTCAAGCCCTATGTCCCAAAGACGTCTTTGGCACAGAATGTCAGCAGAATGTCAGCTTTCAGAGCGGTCCGGCCAGACACGTCAGTGAGGTGGGAATACACTGCTAGTTCCTACTTGGCCGTCACGCATTTTCCCTTGGAAAATGGAATTGACTCCACTCAACCAGAAAATATGTTTTTCAGGTTCATGAGATCTGCAGACATGGCCAAGGAATTAAGTAAGAAATGTGCTAATTATGGTGGTTGGAAGGTCCTTCTCTTACTCCTAATCTGTCGGCATAAAAATAGTTGTTTTGTTTGGGATCAAAGTAAAGATTGGGTTAGATGGTTGATGGTTTATGATTGGTCCTCACACATCTTTTGAGTGAATTATTTTAAAAGACAAAACTAAGTAGCCAAAGCAATTAAAACGTTAATTTTCAAAAGTTCCAGTCTGCAAAGTGCCACAGGCCAGATGGTTCTAGTTTTCACTGAGTGGTAGGGTCATGGGTGATTTGCTTCCTACTTTTCAGAATTCTTCAGATTTTTCTAATGGGCATTATATAATCAAAGGAAAAAAATCAACTTCAAATAATAACATAAAATATTTTATGTCTGTTTTTTAGACTACAAGATACAGAGATAGGGATTGAACCGTCTAACTGTTAAAATCTGATGCTAACAGCAGCACTCACCATGGGCGAGTGGGGAATACAGAAGAGAGGACCTTGAACTGTGTGCATAGTTCAGGACTTACACTGAAATTTAAATAACACTTGATTTACATACCAATGTCCGAGGTGTGTGTTAGCATTTACTATAAATCTGAGTGGGTCAAATTTATTAAGATTCTCTATAATAAATCACAAATAATAATCTCAGTAATAGATACCAGACAGATGGATTATCCTGAAGTCCTCCGATGGACAGTATTCTGTGGTCTCTGAATTTACTAGTGTGTACCATTTTCTGAATGAGTGTATTTTCTGAATGAGGGAGGGGAATGTACGTACAAGTACATAGAAGGTCAGAGTGTTTGAAACTTGTTCGTCCTGATCACTGAAACTTGTCCCACCTTATTTTAGGAGAATGACATCTTCCTGGGCTGGGAGAAAGGAGCTTACAAGAAATGGGGGAAGAGTAAGAGAAAGTGTTCCGATCTGACTCTGGAAGAAATGAAAAAGCAGGCCGCTGTCCAGTGTCTGCGGTCCGCTTCCGACGAAGTAAGTTTCCCTCTCGTTTCTCGTACAGAAGAGGAGGGGAAAAGAGGGCGGGGTTTTTAACAAGTTTACGACTAGAACGTCTTGACCAGAAAAGACTTAGAGAAATTAACTACGCGTTATCTTACCACTGTAACAAAAACATTATCACTTTTTCCTTTAAAGCATTTTAAATATATGTATTGAATTTTATATAATACGTATTTTAATATATATTATTGTAATTAGGGTATACACAAAATTTTTTCCCCCATTAATATATATTCATCTTGTTACTATATTTATTCTTTTTAGTGGCCGAGTTATATTGAATCAAATAATATTCCAACAGCAATATTATACTCCTTATTACTAGATACTTAGCTTACTCTTGAGTTTTTATTTTTTCTAGGATATTTTCACGTGAGGCTTTTTCCATGGTCTGTATTATTTCTTTTGGATACATTCCCAGAAGTAGGGTAACAGTCCTAACAGTTAAAGAACACTATATTTTCTTCTGATTTATCATTTTTAGTTCGTATTTTAGAAAATAAAAGATTATTTTATTCTTGAACACTTTTGTACTTGAGCATCTTGAAATAACAAAACAGTTTTAGAATATGACATCTACCGAAGTAAGTGCTGTGCATTTTTATTTTGCTGCTCACGATAAGATGTGGTCTCCGAGATCATAACTACGTAGAAAATCCTTTTGCTTTTACTGTGCAACTTGAGCTAGTGTGGTTTACACACCTTTATAATGCGGAGTGAAATGCGTGAGCCGTGCAGAGCATGTGGAGAGGTTCCTGACGTCCAGAACCTTCCTTCCGGAGCCCAGGCACCTAGCGTTCTGATGTCGGGCTCACCAGCTTTGCCACACTGGACGATACGGAAAGGCTTCTGCCTGGCTGCCACCTGCCACGTGTGCCTTTGCCCTGCCGAGGCCGCGTGCGAGGGCCAACCCCGCTCGGGCCGCTGGCGTCTGGCGTCTGGCCTCTGCTCCCGCCCGGGCCCGCACCCTCGCGGTGGCCGTGGTTCTGGCTGCCCGCCGGGCCGCCTGCCCGTGCTCCTGGGCCGGACTGCGGGTTGCCCATCTTCATCTCTAGTGCCCACTGCTAGTTAACTGCGGGGAGGGCACAGAGCTGCCTGGAGGTCCCTTTGGTCCCCTCCTACAGCAGGCGCAGGCGCTGTGAGCGGCGAGCAGCCCTCAGAGAGAGGGGGGAATCGGGCAGTCACCCCAAAAGCGTCTGTTTCTGCATGGCACGGAGGGGAGTAGATTGGTAAAGTCATTCGGAGCTTTTAAAGGAATTCCAAACGCAGACCGGTTTGAACAGCGAGAGGCTAGTTCAGGTAAATGCTTTGAGCAAAGGCCAGAGGAGCTGCTGAGTCACGGTCGGGAGGAAGCAGCCGCAGGGAGTCTCAGTGGGGGAGGATCGCGTTTCTGCTTTGGACCCACGTCGCTGTCGCCGAGAGGTGACTCCGGCCCTCGACCCACAGTGAAGCCGCGTGTCGCAAGGCCGGCCGAGGGCAGCCGTGAGCTGGAATCGGACAGGCACGCGAGACGCAGCTCCTGTGGCTCGTCCAGTGCGTGGGAGCCACCCCGGCCGAGCAGGGGGAGGCCGAGCGGGGCAGGGACAGTGGCTTGCCAAGGCCTTCGCTGCTTTCCGTTGTGGCTTTGGAAGGACGACGCGTCCCTTGGCCTGGCCGTCAAGGCGGGAGTTTTATTTTCAGACCCAGTGGAGCCTTTTTGTCCTATCTTATTTTTTCCTTCTCGTTTTATATTTAAAAAGTTACATTGCTTTTTCTTAACAGTGACTGTTTTTTACTCTGATCAATTTAAAATCTCCCATGAGTTTGGCGAGTGCTTGGGGGGGGGGGTGAATGAAGAGGAAGGAGGAGGTCCCCAAGTCCCAGCACCCCATTCCCGAGCTGCGGGCTGCTGCGTGTGCACCAGTGTACAGGCCCTGAGGCCAACTCTCCTGGCTCTTGGGGGCCGGTGTGTGCACCAGTGTACAGGCCCTGAGGCCAACTCTCCTGGCTCTTGGGGGCCGGTGGAAAGAACTTGCAAAGGACCCCTTAATTATGGCCTGTCACAGTAGAAAGGGACCACTCTGGTCTGTTATGCATTGTAGGCTGTCTATGTGTTCCTGGCTTTTCCTTCCAGAATCTGTCTTGCGGCTTCGATGCCAAGAAAGGTGTAAAGACCCTACTTAGGCGATTATAAAGCAGAGTGTCATTTTGTGTTATGTTCTGGCCGCAGTGGGTGTTCGCGTGTGAGTATGTGGTTCATTTCCTACATCCTGAGCGTGGCAGTGTTCGCGGGTCTGTGCTTTTTGCCTTCCCAAGTTCAAAAGCCGCAAACAAATTTAGTCTCGTCGAAGACAGTGACGTGGATGATGCTGTGGCAGGCGGGTGGACGGAGGGGATGTCCAGCGTTATTTATACGTGAGAGGACTTCTTGTTACTTTCACGTGTGCACGTGTGACTGTCACAGGCGTAGTGCTGTTTCTGTTAAAGTATCGGCAGTCGTCAGACTTCCCTGCGTCGTGGGTCAAGTGGGACGGCTCACTTCTCTGCCTCCATCGTGACATGCTTGTCACGTGACACTGCGCCCCCACCCCAGCCCTGCAGGAAGCGGTACCCACCTTTAGCATATCTTTTGACACATTCAGCTCAGGAAAACAGCATGGAAACTCAACTGTGTCAAAATTTAATTTTCTACATGGGTTACGATTTGGCGGCACCTGTGAGGACGTGCACGCAGAGAGGTGCGCGCTCCCCCGGCACACCTGGCCTGGGCGCTGCCTTTGCTGGTTCCCCGTGTGCG
Organism: Macroglossus sobrinus; assembly: GCA_004027375.1. Taxonomy (NCBI): domain Eukaryota; kingdom Metazoa; phylum Chordata; class Mammalia; order Chiroptera; family Pteropodidae; genus Macroglossus; species Macroglossus sobrinus. The sequence continues at coordinate 30,862 of PVKZ01004525.1, read as the reverse complement.
CACACGTGGGTGACACGCCGTCCTCTGAGCGCTCACATTCTGTGACACACTTTGCATTTGCTTTGATGGCAGTTGGTGACGGGTGCTGTGAAGAGAAGCGGTGCTGTCCCTCAGCGACGGCCCCCGAGACCCCCTGGGGGACGCTCGCGGGGCGACGTGTCCTAAGCGGGGTGTTCAATGTCTGTCGTCAGTGGACATGGCGCCCTCCTGATACTGTTACACACATCCAGACCTCCCTCTTCCCCTTTGAAAAATCACAGAATGGAATGTTGAATGGGGCTATTTTTTGAGTCTTCAAGTTTACTTGGTTCTGTTTACTCTAATGCCAGAGTTGGAGCTTTTTATAGTGTTTGTTTTTAATTGAGCTACTTAAACTGAAGCAAAGCTAGCATTTCATCTCTCAGTTTAGGAATGGTGGAGCAGGTTGGAAACCCATCAGAGCCCAGTCTGGGGAGTGAATAGGGACAGAATGCCGTGGTGACTTACTTCAGTTATGGCGGTGTTGAAAGTGGCAGCGTCGCTGCCGACGTGCGTCCCTGCTTGATCGGGGTTATTCGCAGAGCCTCACGGAGGGTGTGCCCTGGGGCGGTGGGTCTCCCCGCAGGGTGTTCTCACGTTCAGCCGAGCCCACCGGCAGCACCCTTCTTGCCAGTGGAAGGACTCAGGACCTCTTAGCATTTCACACATGGAGTGTCACGTGCTGTGCAGGGTTTTTGTAAAGTATTTCATAGCAGTTTGCTTTCAGGTTAATGTCGACAACGTGCGTGTATGTCTATGCATATATATGTATGCATATCTTTTTCTTTGCATGTTCACGTTTGAATTTAATTCATTCTGGATAACAAGAAGAACACTGAAACTGATAAGTAACACTCATCCAGCCCTTCAGTGGTCCAGGCGCCCTGTGTGCGCCCTCTGCAGGCCAGACCCCTGAGAAGCCAGCGGTGCCGAAGCTGAGGGTGCCCGCCCTGCCTGCGGAGGCCTGCGCTCACCCCCTGCCCGTGGGGGGGCAGAGCATTCTGGGAAGCCTGTGCTGAGTGTGGCCAGGACGGCGCGAGGCCGTGCAGGTGGGGGGCAGAGGCGCACCTGGGAGCTGGTAGGAAGCCGCTCCAGCGGTCCAGGGGGCCGAGGGGTGCGCCCTGGTTGGCGTCTAAGTAGAGCCTACACGACTGGGTGTGGGGTGGAGAGAAGGGGCGGAGTCGAGGGAGCTGGCCCAGGATTTGGTCCGAGGATGCGCAGGAATGGCACTCTGCTCCTGCGGCAAGGAGGCGGGGCAGGAGCACGCATTGACAGGTGGGCAGGTAGCGGGAAGGTGCAAACCTGAGATGCCCGTGCGAGAGCCGAGCGGGGATTGTGGCCCGGCAGCTGAGATGACAGGGACGATGGCTGTTTCCGATGCCCCTTTTCGCGTCTCAGTTTGCTGTTACGACAGCCTGGTAGTCCGATGATTACAGATCGTACGTATGTGTGTGTACACGTGCGGGGTGCTGCTGTAGTCAGGGGGAGGAGGCTGAGGCCTGGTGGGTAGAGCTCGCTTTATGCACAGAACGAACTGGTTCATTGTCTCTTGGCCATTTATGCATGAGGACAAATATGTGTACCTCCGAGCTGCATTACTATCTAGAACAACTAAATTGCACCGCCGTGTGACGGTGATCTCCGAGACAGAGCAGGAGAGACCGTGCGGTCACTAGGCTGCGTGCTGGCTGCATGCAGCCTGCTCGTGGTCAGCGGGGTTCGGCGCCGGGAGAGCTGGGAGGCACGGCCGGTCCCAGGAGGCTTGATGTTCGCACTGGAGCCTGGCACCGGGTTTAGAAACGCAGTGACACAGGCTCGCTGTGCAGGACAGCGGCAGCAGCGCGTCAGCTGACACTGGTGTTGGGTTCATGATCTGGAGAAAACGGAATTGAACGGCCACGCTGCCCCCGCCTTGGACGCTATGGTAAGCGGAGGGAGTCTTCCTGGTGGCCCGTGTCGTCGGAGCCGTGTTTGTGACTAATGGCTGCCGTGGGTTTTGAGCGTGTCTTTAAGGAAAGAACAGTTGTCCTCTGGCCCATCTCCCGGTCTCCCTCTGTCCCGGCCCCTCCCCAACGCTGTGATCTGATGTGGCTGGGACGTAGCTGTCAGTGTGTAAATTAACCGTTTTCATCGTACTCTGTGCTTGTCGCTCAGGCTGTGGTGCTGGGTTTCTCGTTCAGGAGCTCTGCAATGCTTGTGCTGAGTCACTGGAGGCAAGTGCATGGGGTAAAGTCCTATTTTTAGCCCTCAAGGGCCCACGAGGGCGAAGGGCGAGCAGAGCCCTGTGCGTCTGCCCGGTGTGCCCGCCTCGATCCCTTTCTGTACTTGCGGCCCCTGAGCAAATACAAGATTTCTAGAAAATAGATTCGCTTTTCTGGTACACGGGAAAGCTTTCTCATAATTCCCGTGAGACACAGAGTTTTGAGAGTGTAAAAGTCACACGAGTGACGGGCAGTTGCTGTGACTGCCCCCAGCATCGTTCTCTCTAAAGGTCAGCTCCCATTCTCGGCCCAGACTCGGCTCCTCCGCGCTCAGCTCGGCCCGAGTCCGCGTGGGAGCCGGTCCCGGGTCGTGACCCTTCACGGAACAAGCTGTCACAGCTGCTCACAGCGTCGGCCCGTGGTTTCTAAACTACTCTTGTTATGGTCGTGCATGTGCACTTTGCAAAGGAAAAAAGTCCCCCTTTTTTTCGCACCAGGAGCCCCTGGAGGACCGAGATGAGCTGCGTGTTGTTGTATTGAGTCTGGCACGAGACCTTGCGGCCATACGTAGTGAATAGTTCTTGGTGGCGACTCACTTGTAGCCATCCAATGGGCATTTAGGTCCTTGCCCTCTCCCCCCCCCCCGACAAACAAAACACCGTACCCCGGGAAAGACACAGGCCGTTCTGGGAGGTGCATTGACATTGTCACGTGTTAATAAAACATGTACACTAAATTAGATCTACAGACCTATCACTTTTTAACTCTGTGTTCATGTAAATATCGATAATGTATTTCTTTTGGAACGCGGAAGATTGATTGATAATACCCTTAGGTTAAAACGGAGTGCACAGCCCCAGCGGGAGACTAACGCGCCTTTCTGTCCCCACGCAGAGCTCTGGCATTGAGACTTTGGTGGAGGAGCTCTGCTCCCGGCTGAAGGACCTCCAGAGTAAGCAAGGTGAGGGCAGCGCGCGCGCTCCCCGGGGTCGCGGTCCCCCAGGGGCGGGGCGGGGGGGCCTCTCCGAGTTGACGGGAGCAGGAAACACAAGAACACGTCTCAGTGTTCGGTGTGTGTGAGCAGGCCGGCATCACACTGTCCTCAGCCGTAAGTGGCCTGAATGGGCACTTAGATAGGTCCCTGCTGTCACAGGTGCCCTTACAGAGAGGACCGGGCCTTTTCGTCTGTCTGCAAGTTGAAGCTCAGAGATCGGGAGCACTGTTTTCTCTTCCCCACCCTCGTGCCCCTGTCACCCTCTGCCTGTGGTCACCAAGGCCCCCAGAGCTGTCGACACAGTCATTTCCGGTCTGGAAGGGCTTTTGAAAAGGCTCACTTGACAGGCGCAAACCATTTTGACTCGTGAACCCTCCAAGCATCTGTCCCCAGCACTTTGTTTGTTTGTTTGTTTGTGTTCAGTCTGAGGCAGTGTCATGAGCTCAGCTGAGGGCAGAGCTCTGCTCTGTTTCAGTTGAAACACACAGCTCTTGGTCCCCTGACGTTAAGCGACAGCTGATTGTAACGAAGAAGGGTCTTTGCAGATCGGCGTTAGTTGAGATGAGTCATCGTGGAAGTCCATGAGCGCAGAATTTTGTGAGGAAATGTTTTTGGAATCTAAACAGCTGTTCTCTTCTTCCAGTGTAATTAATAAGCACACAGGGGATTTCAGTCTGTCAGTTAAGTGTCTCTAGGGCAGCGGTCCCCGACCTTGGTGGCTCCAGGGACCAGTGCTGTGAGAATCCAGTGCCTGAGGATCTGAGGCGGAGCTGAGGCGTTGACACTCGTGCTGGGAGCAGCTGCGGATACAGATGAAGCTTCGCTCGCTGGCCACCGCTCACCTCCTGCTGTGCGGCCTGGTTCCTCACGGTCCGCGCGTGGCCCAGGGCTTGGGGACCCCTGCTCCAGGGCGCTGTATCAGCGATAAGACGAACAGCTCTCTCCTCTCAGCCCAGGGTCCCTGTGTTTAGCCAGAGAATTCCCTCTAGTGCATCTAAAACATCGATTTTTATTAAAAAGACAAACTGCTATAGAGTTCTTCTTAAGTCACCAAAGCCTGTCTAATGTCTATTCAAGTTGCTTGAGAAACTTGTAAACACACAAGCTTTCATTAACGAGATGCAAGACAAATCTTTCTGAACTTTTGTTTTCTGACAGAAGAGAAGATTCACAGGAAGTTAGACGGCTCCCCCTCGCCGGAGGCAGAGTTATCCCCTGCAGCGAAGGATCAAGTGGAGATGTACGTATGGCCGCCTTCTGTGGTGAAGGGCGCGTGTGTGACAGTCGGGCCGATCCCTGCTCCTCGGTTCACAGTCTTTGTTTCTTGTCTTAATTTAGTTTCATGTTTTATGATACAAGAACTATTTATTGAGCACTAACACGCGTGCTCGACACTAAGAATTCAAAAGTGAATAAGACAGTTCTATCCTTAGCGTTCGCATTGAATCAATACTCGTGCAATGAATGAATGGAACAAGCAAGTTGATTATTTACACGCTATTCGTGTACTGTCACCTTTGAAATTCACACCTGTCCTTTGGGACGACCGAAAAACATTATGTTGATTCTTGCTTTACACACAGGGGAGCTAAGTCCCCATTGCTGATTCTAGAGGGAACACAGGCCCTTGGCCTTGTCACACGTGTCGGCTGAAGATGCTTTTTACTTTTCTCTATGTAAACGGTTAGTGTTAAGATCAGCTGCGTTATAAGCAGACTTCTTCCTATGCATTTTATTTGAATCTTCTGAACTTCTGGAACTGAAGGAAAAAACAGCAGTTAGCTGGTCTGCGTAGACCCGCACTTTCCGCCCTGGCAGCCAGAAGCCGCGCGCGCGGCTGGCGAGTGCCTCAGACTGCGCTGTGCTGTAACGTAAAAGTCTCAGCGCATTTCAAAGACTTAGCGTGAACGGGATGTCACATATTTGATTTATACCTTTTAATATCAACTACATGTTGAGATGACGTTATGAGGATTCTATTTGGTTGAGTAAAATATATTTTTGAAATTAACCTCACCTGTTTCTACTTATGCTTTCGACGTGAGCCCTGGAGCACTCAGAGTTGCACACGAGGCTCACGGCATCTCGCTCTTAGCTCTGGTACAGACTGAAAGGGGGGTCAGGTGTACGCCCCTGCAGGCGTGGCCTTGTGTCCCTTCACGTGGGGCCTCCACTGTCACCTCCAGAGCCACAGTCCCCTTGGTCACCCACCCGACGCCTTGGGCAGTCTGTCTTGCTCTGAAATCTTCTTCCTTGTTTTAAGCCCTAAGCCAGCCCCCTGATTTTCCCTCTGCATTCCCGTGGCCACGGGTCCCATCGGGCTTGGTTCCGTGAGCACAGCCTCGTGTCCCCACCCGTGCTGCTCACTCAGCTGCCGCCTTGCTGGGACTGCAAGGCTCAGGCGTGGCCCACCTTCTCTGGCTGTTCCGGGGCTCGCCAGCAGCCTCTTTTCTGAACACGCGGCTGCCGTAATCCCCACTAACGCCGAGGGTCTGCCGCGTGTCCCCCTCCTGCTGGCCTGCGGAGGAGGAGGAGCGGGCCGACCGCCGGCCTGCGAAGGCGCTGTCCTCATTCCGTGTGTGAAGTCCGTCCGTCCTCACCGCTCTGCGAGCCGCGTGTCCCGTCCCTGCCCCCAGTGTTAGGGCAGGAAGCTGAGCCCCGGAGGCTGAGTGACATGCCCGAGGGCACACACGTAGTGACAGTCAGGATTCACTCTTAGGAGGTGTGACTTCAGGGTTCGTGGTCCCGGCTACTCTGCTGCGCAGCGTCTCGGCCGCGTCCGCACCGGCTCCGTGTCATCACCGTCTCACGGTCGCGGGAAGTGGCCGGAGACGCTGGATGACTGGTCCAGGCCCACGCGCCGTGGGTGACCGAGCCGGGACCAGACGCGGCATCTCGCAGCCAGAGCGTCGTCCTTCCACTGCAGCGCAGTTGTCACTCGTGGCCGCTCGATTCAAATTCAGACTGTGACGATAAAAACTGTCATCTCACGTATTTTCTTAATATTCTCAAGTGCTTATCTCAGTGCTTCACACATGGGACTAAACAAAGGACATTTTTGCCGTTTCTCATTATTTTAAAATTACTAATGCATGGATGATGTAGGCGTCAGCTGTTAAGATGCAGTATCCCATTTCCCAATCGACCGTGTTGTCACTCTTTCTTTTTCAGGTACTATGAGGCGTTCCCGCCGCTCTCGGAGAAGCCAGTTTGCCTGCAAGAGATCATGACCGTGTGGAACAAGCCCGCCGTCAGCTCTTACTCGAGCTCCTCGTCGTCGTCCACAGCCCCGCCGGCCAGCACCGGGACGTCCTCGCCCAAGGACTGCCACAGCGAAGGTGACGTCATCAAGGAGCGAAGCAGCGAAGCGTCCACCACTGCGCGCGAGAAAACCCAGAGCAGAGGCAAAACCGAGAAGGAGAACAAATCTAGCAACGGCCCCATCGAAGAAAAGCCCGCTTTGTACAAAAAGCAGATGCGACACAGACCCGAGGGGAAGCTTCGCCCTCGCTCGTGGTCCTCCGGCTCCAGCGAGGCGGGGTCCAGTTCGAGTGGTAACCAGGGAGAGTTGAAAGCATCCATGAAGTGCGTGAAAGTGAGACACAAGACGCGGGAAATTCGGAACAAGAAAGGGCGCGGCGGGCCGAGCAGGCTGGCGCTGAGGCACGGCGAGAAGGCCGAGAGGAACGGCCACGCGGGCAGCAGCAGCGGCAGCGGTGGCAGCGGCGGTGGCTCTGTGGGCCAGCTGTGCAAACGCGGGAAAAGAGCGGCGAAGGACCCAGGGAGGAAAGAGGCGGGGAGCGCGGACGGGAGAGACCTGTACCCCGAGAGCAGGAGCGACAGGGAGTACAAGGAGGAGCCGCTGTGGTACACCGAGCCGATCGCCGAGTATTTCGTGCCCGTGAGCAGGAGGAGCAAGCTGGAGACCACGTACCGCAGCCGAGAGGCGCGCGCCCCGGCCGCCGAGGCCGTGGCTGGGCTGTCCGACGCCGTGGCCGGGCTGCGCATCAGCGGCGGCGCCCTGCACAAGGCGTACCTCGCAGCGGGCACCTTCATCGACGGCCACTTCGTGGAGATGCCCGCCGTCATCGACGAGGAGCTCGACCTCGCCGGGACCTCGCTCTGTCCTCTCCCGGAGGACGACAAGTACTTAGATGATATTCATCTCTCAGAATTAACGCACTTCTATGAAGTGGATATTGATCAATCCATGTTGGATCCTGGTGCCTCAGAAACCACGCAAGGGGAAAGTCGGATTTTGAACATGATTCGACAGAAGAGCAAAGAGAAGACCGATTTTGAGGCCGAATGTTGCATAGTGTTAGATGGCGTGGAGTTGCAAGGGGAACGTGCAATATGGACAGACTCTGCCAGCCCCGTGGGTGCCGAGGGCCTGCTCCTGCAGGACCTGGGCAACCTGGCGCAGTTCTGGGAGTGCTGTTCATCCAGCTCCGGTGACGCCGACGGCGAGAGTCTGGGCGGAGACTCCCCGGGGAGGCTGTCGCCGCACCCGGACCACCCGGACGCGCTCGCCGGCCGCCGAGAGCTCTTTGCGGACGTTAGTGAAGGACCTGGCACCGGCTCTTGTTTTTCAGTGTTCGAGGTGCAATGCAGTAATTCTGTCCTCCCGTTTTCTTTCGAGGCCCTCACCTTGGGAAGCGAGAACACAGATCCTAGTGCTAACGTGCTCGGGAAGACGCAGTCTAGGTTGCTCATATGGACCAAAAATAGTGCCTTTGAAGAAAACGAACACTGTTCTAATCTCTCCACGAGAACCTGCAGCCCCTGGTCCCATTCGGAAGAAGCGCGCTCGGACAACGAGGCCGCGGGCCTTCCGTTCGAAGAGCCGGCCGCGCACTTCGGCGCCGAAGACCTCGGCTACGTGGTCCCCGGAGTCGCGTCGCGTTATGTCGACGAAGAGCTGCTGGATTTTCTGCAAGATGAAACTCGCCCGCAAGACAGCAGAACCGCAGGCGCCATCCCGACGTTAGTTTTCACAAAGCAATCCAAACTCGAGTCGGTCTGCGGCATCCAGCTGGAACAACACGCGGAAAACAGAGCGTTTGAGAGCGCACGGGCGTGTCGGGAGAGCAGTCCGCGCGGCGATGGCTACAGCTCAGGGGTCATTAAGGACATCTGGACGAAGATGGCGGACAGGAGCTCCGTGGCTCCGGCGGAAGCAGAGAGAGCTGACGACGAGCTGTTTGCGGCAGACGTGACCAGCTACTGCTGCTGCCTGGACGCGGACGCGCGGGCGGAGCCCCTGCGGGAGCCGCGGAAGGCCGTGCAGCGGTCGGAGTACCGCCTGTGGGAGGGCCAGAAGGAGAGCCTGCAGAAGAGGGCGTTCGCGTCCGGGGAGCTCTCGAAGGTGGACGGCGGCGATTACACGACACCCTCCAAGCCGTGGGACGGCGCCCAGGACAAGGAGAACGCCTTCATCCTGGGAGGCGTGTACGGCGAGCTGAAGACCTTCAGCAGCGACGGGGAGTGGGCGGTCGTGCCGCCCAGCCCCACGAAAGGCAGCCTGTTACAGTGCGCGGCCTCGGACGTGGTCACCATCGCCGGCACGGATGTCTTCATGACCCCGGGCAACAGCTTCGCTCCGGGTCACAGGCAGCTGTGGAAGCCCTTCGTGTCCTTCGAGCAGAACGACCCGCCGAAGAGCGCGGAAAATGGGTTGAACAAGGGATTTTCTTTCATCTTCCGTGAAGACTTACTAGGGGCTTGTGGGAATTTTCAAGGCGAAGAGCCGGGGCTTGAGTATGCGTTCTCCTCCTTTGACCTGAGCAACCCGTTTTCTCAAGTCCTTCATGTGGAGTGTTCGTTTGAACCCGAAGGGATCGCATCTTTCAGCCCGAGTTTTAAACCGAAGTCCATCCTCTGCTCCGATTCAGACGGTGAGGTGCTCCACCCCAGGATATGTGGCGTGGACAGAACACAATACAGGGCTATTCGCATCTCTCCGAGGACTCACTTCCGCCCCATCTCTGCATCGGAACTGTCCCCAGGAGGAGGAAGCGAGTCGGAATTCGAGTCTGAGAAAGAGGAAGCGACTATTCCTGTCCCTTCTCAGGTCGACGCGTTTGAGGATCCACAGGCCGATCTCAAGCCACTGGAAGAGGACGCAGAGAAGGAAGGCCACTACTACGGAAAATCAGAACTGGAGTCTGGGAAATTCCTCCCCAGGTTAAAAAAGTCCGGGATGGAAAAGAGCGCGCAGACGTCGCTGGATTCCCAGGAGGAGGCGGCTGGGACGCTGCCAGCGAGACAGCAGGACCAGTGTTTGGAGTGCGGCCTGAGCGGGTCCCTGGCAGTCAGCTTAGAGAGCTCAGAAGCAAACTGTAAAATAATGGCACAGTGCGAGGAGGAAGTCAGCAGCCCCTGCGGTTGTAAAGCCGGCTGTCAGTTGCCGGCTTTTGAAGATGACCCGGGGTCTTCGGCGCAGCTGGAGGAGGTAGGTGTCTCTCTCTGGGTCGGTGTCGCTGACGGGATCTGGTCCAACTCCCGTCTGAGAGGAAGCTTTGAGCGCTCCGGATCCTCCTGCTTCCAGGTGGGGAGGAGCAGAGAGTCTGCACCACGCCCCGGCCACGCTCCCGCGCGTCCTGCTGTGGGGACGTGTTTATGTGCCGTCAGGATTCTGGGCTGTCGTGAGCGGTTCCGGCCACCAGTGAGGTCCTCGGAGGACATCGCGGGGTTGTGTGACGGTCTCGATGTCCTCTTGTCAGCCCTGGTCTGGCAGCAGCGCACTTCCTGTCACAGTGCAGGGACACTTCAGACAGGCCGCGGGGCGTCTCTCCCTGGCCTCTGTTCTCTCTATCTCTTCCTTTACATTTTCTTTCTGTTTTCCCCAAAGAGCAAGGCTTGTGGAAGGCTTGCCTTTTCTCTGGGGGCCCAGTAACTGGCCGTGGCCAGGGCGTGCTCGGGAACACGGAACACGCCGCTCCCCCGGACCGGGGCTGTCTGCGGGAGCGGGGAGCGGGGCGCCGGGGCCTCGGTCACCATATCTGTTGCCAGAACCTCTGGCCGGGCTTTCTGGGCTGAGGTCATGGCTTTTTCCCCCGTTGCATTCATTCATCACGTGTCTACTGAGAGCCTGCTGTGTCTGGGTGCCGTGCTGGATGCTGCCAGTCAGGGACAAAGGTTGTCGCCTTTGTGGAGTCACGTAGATGCGTGAAGTTACCCTGAACGCCAGGGCAGGTGCTGGGGGTGATGGGGGGGGGGCGAGGCGGATGGGGACGCGGGGCGGAGCGCAGTGGCAGTGGCGGTGCTCCCAGCCAGGCTCCCTGCTGCAGGTCACCTGAAGGAAGGGCCTGCGGGCGCGTGGCCTGCCAGGGAGCCGCCCGGGGGGTGCGGGGGCGAGCCCAGGGGCCAGGCACGCCCCGCCCCTCAGGGGTTGTGTTCTGTTGCCTTTTTTCCTCTATTTCTTCTTTTTTATTTTCAACCAAACCAGAAATTGAATTAATACATCAAACAGACATTAATCAGGCAAAACATGGCTGTCTTTACAGTGCAGCCTAAAAGTTGGGAATAGCCAAGTGGAAGGATGGCATAGAATATAACAACACATTCCCGTGGCAGAGGTAACATAATAATATCGTAATGACCTTGGACAGTGTCAGTGGTCACTAGACTTACGGCGATCACTTCCATTAGGTACCTAAATGTCGACTCACTGTGCTCTGCACCTGAAACTAATGTGGTGTTGTATATTACCAATATTATTTAAAACATTGAGAGACAAAGCATAAAAAAAATGGTGCATATTGATTCAATGTGTTCCGTGTAGCATAAAACTGGATTAAAAAGTCCCAGCCATTGGATTTGAGTGGAGGATGCAGGAAAGATCCTAAAACTGGCAGAAACTGGCGTGACCTTGACAGCGGTTCCGGCGTGCAAGAGAAGACGGTGCGCTTGGTGCGCAGACGCGCCCCCGCCGGGCCCTGTCGTCCGGCCAGCGGGCCGGCGTCGGGAGTCTGCCGCGCCCGGCCCTGTGTCTGGACGTGCGGGCACGAGTGCCACGTGGCCCTGCCCTCACCAGCTACAGTCCGGTGCCACCGTATCTGACCGCTTCCACCCCGCTCCTCCATGGTGCCCTGACCCCCTCCGGCCTGCCTTCCCTGCCACACGCCGTCCTCTGCTGTGGCTTCCTGTTCCTCCCCTCCCCGTTCCCGCAGCCCGAAGAAAGGGTGACGGGGAAACAGTGTAACTACGCTCAAAGGAAACACATCAGTCCACAGCCCGCAGGACGCTGTCCTCTCAGATAGGAACTTGTTCCTCTCTGTGTCCCGGTGCCTCGGGGGTGACAGCGAGGTCTTCACAGGCAGCCTTCCCAGGGACCAGCACTTAGCAGGCTCACAGAACACGTATGCCCCGGAGAAGAGGTACGGCCTTTCTGGAAAGGTCTCCTGGTGCTGTGGCTTCGTGCACGGTGTAAGTGGTCACCTTGAATTAACCGCACATCCTGCGTGTCGCTGGCCTCGTTGCCCAGCCTTGTCAGCTCTGTTGGCCGTGCTGTCTGTCTAGCTAATAGCAGTCCTAATTTTCACTGTTGGAATACGCTTCAGGAGAGAGTAGTGACAGCTGACCAACTACTGGGTAGGCAGTTTCTGACCTAGGAATGTTTCTGAAAATGAGAGTTCGAAGTGTATTCACCATTTAGTTAAGTTAAAAATATATATACATTGCTAAATCAAAAAGTTACAGACCCATAAAATAATTTACATTTCAGTGAATAACAAAATTCTGTTAGAGAAGCATCACTAGTTGCTAAACAGTTCAGATTTACTGTCTTCTAAAACAGTAAAGACGGACGCCGTGTACAGGCCTCTCCACTGAGCGGACACCCACGGAGCTAGGGGCTGGGAGAGGTGGAGACGCCAGGATGGGCTTTGCCCTGGGAGAGCCGTGGTCAGGCCCAGTGAAGGGGCATGGACGAGCGTTGCCCCGACGACAAGCACAGCAGGATGCACGTGGTGACCTCAGCTGGCCACGGGTCTTCTGATTACCACTCACGAGGACACCCCTTAATCACTAATGACCACGGCTGCTGCTGTTGACCTGTGGCCACTCTGCACCCAGGCAGGCGGGCAGGATGCAGCTGGGACTTGCGGGGTCCACTAGTGCGGGATGGAGCCTGGGCCTGGGCGCCCTCTGTCCTGCGGGGCCGTGGAGATGCAGGGGGCCCTTCCCGCCTTGTCCCAATCGGATCTGAACCACTCTCAGTTTTATTACTTGGTCTCGTCTCAGCTTCCTTCTGGTTCTCGCTGAAGCAGATGGTTCTGTGATAGAGACACGTGGGTCAGTGGCTCTGCCTGTAAAATTTTCTTGTGTCTCATTTCTCCCGCTTCGACTCCCTGCCCGGATGTGTGAAGAATAGGGTCCTGTTTTCTCTGGAGCACCTCACAGCATCAGGGACGCGTGGCCACCCTTTCTCTCTGCACGCCCAAAAACTAGACACCTGCCTTCCTTGGGGTATTTCCTGTTACGTTACGGGGTTCTGCCTTTCGTTGTGTCTTTAAAGAGTTTCATTCCATTTCCAGTATAAACGCTTTTTAAGAAAAACTTCTTTCGTGTGTTACAGACGCGTTGCCATTTTTTATTCACTGTCAAACAGTAAAATCATCGACTTAACAATTTGGGGTTTGTGGTTTGTAGTTCATGCTTGAATTTTTGCTTTATCCTGAAAGTTTGAAACGTTTTCCTGTGTTTGGTTTACTCTAAACAGTTTCCCGCGCTGAACACGGATGTACAAGGAATGAACAGGAGTCGAGAAAAACAGACGTGGTGGGAAAAAGCCCTGTACTCCCCTCTTTTCCCTGCGTCGGAGTGTGAAGGTAAGGGGACCTAGGTCAAGTTCTTCATTTGGGTTTCTCAGTCATTAAGAGCAACGCATTGTTTTTCTGTGACGCTCAGTCCAGAAAACACTTACAAACACTTACTTACAAGCGGTTTCTGTGTGGCTAGCATTTGTCGGGCTCTGGGGACACAGAGGGCCACAGCCTGATGTCGGGGAGGACGTGGGGATACGTGAAAACGGTGCTGGCCTCGGGTGAGGCCTGTGCCGGCTCCCTGTGAGTCTGGGGGAGGAAGTAGCCCGCTAGGCGGAGGCCTTCGGGGAGGCCCCCGTGGGGAAGTTGAGGAAGGACTGTCTCGTGACAAAGGCAAGTGGAGGGAGCAGGGACACGTAGGGCCCAGCTGGGTCGTGGCTGAGGCCGGAAGGGCAGGCGGGCGGGCAGCTCGTCAGGAGGTGTGGGAGCTCTGCTGAGTTAGGTGCAGCTGGCCGGTCACAGGGTTTCAGATCGGCAGGTGTCAGGTCTGTGTTTTCAAACAGTTCTAGCCATAGAGTGGAGGCGGACTAGAGACACCGAAGGGCGTCTGGGGGCTTCCTGGGCTCTTGCGGGTCTGGGGCTGCTAGGACAAGGCCTGGACGAGGGCACGGGCAGGGGGAGGTAGATGAGCACAGCACCGCGAGGTTTCGAGAGGATGCCAGCGTCTGGGGGGTGACTTTCCGTGAGCTGTGAGTGGCGGGAGGGAGCTGGGGGAGGCCAGGCGGAGGGAGAGGGGCGCAGCGCAGATCGGGTGAAGATGGCTTTAGTCTGTGAGCCTCCCGGGTAGACACACCGGCAGCTGTGGAGTACCCCAATCTGGAACTCCAGGGACGTGAGATCCGGGGGGCGGCAGGCATGGGTCAGGGCGGCGGGTGAGCTTGTCCAGGTGCCGGGGTCTCCTGTGCATCGTTGGCTGCAGCGTTCACAGAACAGCCTGTCCCGTCAGAGCCCCGAGGGGCGCGGAGTCACCTGCCAGCATTTACGTGTTCCCCTGTCTGCCTGGTCTCCGGCTAATTGTAGTTACTGTGGAGCCAGCGCCGTCCCTCCCTGCCCACCATGCTTTGCAGGCTCCGGGGGCTCAGAACGCCTTCTCCGGCCTTAGCTGGGCTGCCCCTTTCTGTCCTGCGGGCACAGAAGCAGCTGCCCAAACCCCGCCTCCCGCTCCCGAAAGTTTGCTGGGCCGGAGGAAGGCCCAGTGCGCGGGCTTCGTTCTTAGCTTCGATTTCGTGTTTAACAGCGTTTATTTGAGGCCCGTTGTCCCTCCGTTAGCTAATCTCCGGTCGCCTTTAGAACTCACGCGGTGCTGTCGACACGTTTTCTGTAAGTCCCACAGGAGCCTCGTGTGAAATGACCCTAGTGTTCAGATGGAGAAGCTAAACCTTGGGTTTAGGAATTTGCCCAGCATCACGCAGTGGCCGTTGAGCTCAGCTCCAGCCTGTCTTGTCCGGAAGCTTTGCTCTCTGCGGCAGCTGTCTGCGCTGGGTGAGCGTAGTCGTGGGGTTGACAGGGTGCAGGTGCAGCAGGGACCCCCCAAGGAGAGCCAGCGGGAGCAGGATGCGCAGCCGGCAGGGCCTGGGGGCGGCAGAGACCCGTGCTGGGGGGTCCCAGGGTGACTTTCAGACACACACAGTTGTTCGCCCTCGGCAGCCTCGGTCCAGCTTCCTGTCACTAGGAATCCAGTTCCGGCTCTTGGCCCCAGACCCTTGGTGGGCGCTGTAAGTGACTGTGAGGACACAGTGCCTTTTTTGCACTGTGAAGTGGCCTATAGAGGAACTCTCAATGGATAAGTAATGGCAAGCAGGCTCTTGAATGACCTTTAACTCCCAGCAGTGGGTGAGGTCGCTGCAGGTTGTGGCGTCTGGAAGCGTCTTTCTCTCCCGGGCCGGGAGAGGGGCCCGCATCTCGGGAGGCTGGCAGGGAAGCAGGTCGCCTCTCGCCGCTCAGCTCCTCAGCTCCTGCGGCTCCTGGTGTTCATGACGACGAGTGGCAGCCCCGTGCCACTCCCGAGTCGGGCCAGCCCGGGAGCCCTTAGCGTCTTGGGGAGGAGGAGGAGGACCACCCCTTTAAGCAGCAGTCCCCACCTTTGAGGCGCCAGCGGCCGGGGCTCCTGTGAGAGTCCAGCGCCTGACGATCCGAGGCAGAGCTGAGGCGGTGACGCTGGCACCGGGGCGCGGCTGCAGACACAGATGACGCTTCGCTCTGCCGCCCACTGCTCGCGTGCCGTGTGGCCCGGTTCCTAACGGGCCATGGTCCAGCACCGGTCCGCGGCCTGGGGTTTGGGGACCCCTGGTGTATAGGGAGGCAGCTTGTCCCGGCTCCCAGGGCCCCGCGGGAGCCTGCCACCTGCGAGCCCGCGTGTTCACGTGCCCATCTGCTCAGCAGGGAGTTCCTGCGTGGCTGCCTCGCGCCACACACAGGTCAGGCACTGGGGATGCAGGCACACTGGCCGCGGCTCTGCCCTCCCGATCAGCGGGCGTTTGAGCAGGGACCTGAGGGCGCAGGCGCTGGGGCGCACCGCTCACCCCACCTAGGCCAGGTGCTGGCCGGAGGGGGTGGGCCGCGGGGCGGAGAGCTTGGCCAGGCAAGCCGAGGCCGAGATGGCCGCCCGAGTGGGCGAACGGGGGTGTCCTGCAGCTGTCCCGACGCAGGCCGGCCCCCGGCCGCGGGGCTTTGGTTGGGAGCACTCGTAGGCGTTGCTGAGGGTGCCAGCACTGAACTTGAGGCTGCACACGCCCCGTCTCTCTCAGCTCGCACAGGAATCTGAGAGCAAGCGGTGACCCTGTTAGAGATGGAACTGGGGCTCAGGGGTCAGCAGTTCGCCCCGTTACATCGCAAGTACGTCACGTAACCGTGGTTTTCATGACTGCAGACTGGTGGCCTCGAGGACCTGGGCCAGTCAGCCCCGCAGGCTGTGGCGAGCACAGCGGGGCCAGCTCGGCCTGGTGCGACGGCCTTGCCTTCCCATGGGCACACCTACGGCGGGAGGGCGCAGTCGCCATGGAGCTTTGCGAAGGGGTAGCGTGCCGCCTCGTCGAGCAGCTCACGGCAGCTGTCCCGCGGGGGCGCCGGCGGTCCTGGTCTGGAGGAGACGGGTGTGACTCACACGCGATGTCGGTGTCGGGTCCACGCCCAGGCTGCCCGAGGTCTCTCCACTGCGTCTTTCTCCGTAGAGTTGAGTGAACGGGAGCTGGTCTAGACCAAGAGCAGCGCGTCTCAGCCCCGGCCGTGCGTCAGAATGAGCTGGGGGACAGAGTCAGCGTCATGTATGTGTGTCCAGTATCGGGGTGGGGAGAGAATGACCTGGGAGCTGTAAGAAAACGTTCATGCCCGTCTCTTCCCCGGACCATGTCAGCTGGACTCTCCGAGGGGACCGGGGCTTCCAGACCGTCCTTACAGGCCCCCGGGCGATTGGAGCGCACAGCCCGGGCTGAGAACCGCCGGCCGGAATGAGTTATCTGGTCTCTTCTAAGTCCAGCCGGTAGTTAGTTCCCTGCCCCCTCTGTGGGCCGCTTACCCAGTCACACCACTGGCCTCGCTCCTCCCGAGTCCGCGGGCAGGAGGAGCAGCGTAACTCTGCAGCACGGACGGACGAGGCCGCCACGCTGCTGTCTGTGACCTCCGTCCCCCGTCTGAAGCGCCATCGCTCGTCAGTCACACGCGTGTGCACGCGTGGTGCCTCTGTCTCCCTCCGTGCAGCCGGCGCTACCCTGTCCCAGGCCTGTCGCGTTGTGGGTGTGGACACGGGCACACCCCCAGGGGCCGCAGTGCGGCGAGCATCGTGGGAACGTGGGTCTTTTGCGGGTGTAGGGTCTTGCCTTCCATTTGTTAAAAAAAAAATAATGCCGTGTCCGCGAAGCGCAGTAAAGTGAGGTGCAGGAGAGCGAGGCGTGTTCACGGATGACGGTCTCGTGGTAGCGAGACAGGCGTGTGTGGTTAGACGGGCCTATTTTTTCAAAGACTCGATAAACAGTCCGGTAAAAGTTTTTAAATAGGCCTGGTGTCCTCGTACACCCCTGGCGGACTGAGCCGGCCGCGTCTGCTCGCAGCGAGTGGCTCCCTGGGCTCTCCCGCGGGTTGGTAGCCGTAACCGCCCTGATGGTCAGCAGACAGTGAAGCAGGATGCGTGGTTCATAACTGTGTCTTAATGGAATTTCCCCCTTTCCCTCTTTTCCCTTCTCCGTCCAAATGAGTAAGACTGTTATACAAATGCCAAGGGAGAGAATGGTATAGAAGAGCATCCAGATGCTAACGAAATGCCCAGTAACGAGGAGCGTCTGTTAGATTTTAATAGGGTAAGTGGACTGTCCTGCTCCGTGTTATTGACTCACAAACGGCCGCCCCGTTCTGTCACTCAGGCCGAAATCCGGGAGTCCTGTGCGCGGCCCATCCCCCTCCCTCCCGGGTCGCCAAGCCCTGTGGATGTGACCTTTCTCCTCTGTGGCCCTTCACGTGGTCTGGGGCTCCTCCCACCTCAGCCACTTCCCGCGGGGCTCCCCAGGTCCCCACCTCCAGCGGCCCTTGGCACCGCTGCCAGAGAGAATTTCTAAATCCCAGCGGGAGCTTGTCACTCCCCCTTAAACCCCTCGGGTGGGCCCCCTTCTCCTTTCACAGCACCCCGCAAGGCCCTGGCCGTGCCTGGGAGGACTTTGTTGTCACAGCCAGAGCGTCAGGCCCGGTGACGGCGGGGCGGGGCGGGGCGGGGCCTGGCTCGGGGGCGGGGCCTGGCTCGGGGGCGGGGCCGGGTTCCTTGCCGGCGCAGGCCCCGCCCAGTTGGGCGGCAGGCGAATGGATCTACGGAAACTGCTTTTGCTCGGGGGCGACTGTCAGTGTGGGTTCAGGCGCGGTGAGAATGCTCTCTCCGAGCTCCCTGTAGTGTGGGGGCCGGGCCGCCCCCAGGCCGCCGCGCTGGGGCTGTCGGTGTTTCGGGGTCTCCCCGGGCACTCCCCCCGCCCCCCAGTGGATGGTCCCCGGCCGGGCCGCGGCCGCACCCACCGTCTGCAGTCCAGACTCCGCAGCCCTCCGCTGTCCTCGCGGTCTGCGCGGTCCGTCTGCCACCCCGCCCCGCCCCCCACCGGGTGCAGGCCGTCCCCCGACACGGGCTTCTCCCTGCGCTTCCCGCCCCGCTTGCGTCTCTGCGGCCTCCTCTCCCGCGGCAGGGCAGGGAGGCCTCCCCCCAGCCCCACGAGGTAGGTGCTGTCAGGCCGTTTTGCAGAAGAGAAAAGCGAGGCACGCAAGCTTCGGATCGTGGGTCTCGGGCCATGCAGCCCGTGTGACCCGGGCGGAGTGCAGAGCTGAGCAGGGAGGGCCGGCGCCTCCCGCAGGGCCCGCGTTGCTGGCGCCCTGTCCTTGGCCCTGGCTCTTAGAACAGCACCCAGACTCCCAGCCAGGCCTGTGAGGCCCTGCGCGCTTTGTCCCCATGCGCCCTTCTGATCTCCTGTCCCCCACTCCGCTCGTCTGGTATGGCCGCCTCAGTGTGTTCCTGCCTCCGGAGGTCTCAGCAGGGACAGTACTGCCACTAGGAACGGGAGTGTGGGGGTGCTGCTAGTTTCTGTGACGGTGGGGGGGGCGGCTCTGCTAGTTGCTGTGACATGGGGCAGCATCACAAACCACCTTTGGGGGTGGGGGAGGCGTTGCCAGCTACAGTGGGGAGAGGTGTTGCTACTTTACTGAGAGGGGGTTGGGGGAGCATTGCTAGCTACTGACGGGGGAGGGGCTGCCACTTGCATTTAGGGTTCTGGGGGCCAGAGATCCTGCCCATCTAATGTGTGGGGGATAGCCCCACACAACAGTTGTTCCTGAGGAGCCCCAGCTTCTGGAGCCCCAGCTTCTGGAGCCCCAGTTGGGACGCGCAGCCCCCAGGGCCCGGCAGGCTCCGGCTGGTCCTCTGGTGCCACCTGCTTCCCCCAGCTGGCAGGTGAGGGCGCCCGTCCTCAGAGAACTGCCCTCCCTGCCAGGGCTGCCCTCAGTGCCCCATGGGGTCACCGTCCCCTTCCCCTGCAGCACGGGGTCCTGCTGCTTGGCTTGGCAGGTGCTTGGCAGGTGTCGTGGGGTGGGAGCCCAGCCCAGCACCCACGTCTGGATCGGGGGAGGGGACGGAAGCTGGGTCTGCTTTGAAACAGTAAAACGCTTCACGATTCTGATTCTTAACCGTCCACAGGAAAACGTTAGTGATTCGTTCCTTCATCTGTGTCTAAAGAGCCATGTGGCCATTTTGAGAAAGCCTGGCTTTTGATCTGTTGACAATTGTGCCTTTGATCTTAGGTGTCTTCTGTCTATGAAGCAAGATGCACGGGAGAGAGAAGCTCCGGAGCGAGATCCAGCCGCGCCCGCAGGAGGGCGTCCCCCAGCGCCGGCTCTGACCCCGGGGACCCTGGGGATCCAGGCCCGGACGGCGGCGGCGGCGGCTGGGCTGAGCCCGGCGAGGAGGGCCTCTTTTCTCGAACTCATCTCTAAACCTGCGGAGCAGTGCGCATCGTTCTTTAAAAGCGAAATGTGATGGGAAACGACCCTTTCGTGAGGCCTGTTAATCTCAAACGACACCTTAGGTTTCTTCTCAATTAACTGATGCACATCAGTACTCATCTTTCTCTTCTTGCTTATTTTAGAGTTGAGGACAGCTATCCTGTTGAAGATTTTTTTTTTTTTTTCCGAGCTGTTAAATTCTTGGCTCTTTGAAATAGACTAGATCGTGTTGTCAAATCAAGAATGGGTGTGCATGTGCTTGTCCTAGAAGTGTCACTGCTTTTTGCATCTCAGCTGCGGCCTCCTCGCTGCAGCCAGGTCACTGTCACCTTCTTAGCACTGCCGCGGCAGCAGCCACTTCCGCTCTTCACACCGTAGCTCTGGAACACTTAGGCTTTACTCTCTAGGAACTGGGGTAGAAGCGCTTCCCCCGCAGGGGCTCGGGCCTTCCTGGGGGCCGGAGGGGAGCACGGGTGACCCCCCGAGGTCCCCGTTCGGTAAAACCTCGCGTCTGTCACAGGAGGAACCACAGGGCGTGCTTTTAGGGACTTGGAGACACTGTGTTTTCTGTTGTAGGATGTTCCCCCTGAATATCACGGGAGGTACTACAGTTTGTGACTGCATGGCTCACTGGAGAAGCCAAGGTTTGGGGGTGTAGGGTGGAATGTGAGGCACAGCGGGGTGAGAGCACCCCCCAGCCTGTTCTTACGTTGCGGTTCATTTTTACGAAACACCTTCCAGGGCTGTCGGTGGCAAGTTTTACAGTAGGTACTGAGGAGCTTAGTTGCAAATTTTATTTTATTTTATTTTTTGTGACCTACGTTGAATGGAAGCCCCTCGAACTCAAAATCGTAAACGTTTGACATGCAGTAAAGGCCACCTCGTCACCCCAGAGAAACCTCGGCCGCTGCCGCCAGCCGCCCTCGTGGCCACGGTGTAGGATAGCTTAGATCGCGTTCTGTGTTTGAGAGAATGTTCTGGGCACGTCCGTGTGTGGCGGGGTGGGGCGGGCCGAGTAACGCTTTCTCCCACACCTGCGTGACTGCCCCGTGGGAACCTGGGGCAGCGCGTCTCGTGCAAGCCCTGTTGTGCGTGGCGGTCACCTCCGCGGGCTTCACGCTGCCGTGCGTCGGGAGGGGCACCGTTTGCAAAGCCTGAACATTTTTAATTGATTTCCTTTTTAACCCACTCATTTTTTTTAAAAGACAAACCTGATGTGTGAAGTGAGTGTAGCACATCTGAGGGTGGAGGACAGCGGAGAAGTCTGTCGCGGACGAGGCGGCTTCCATGCTGGTTTTGGTGGCGGGCAGCGCGCAGCGGTCGCTCGCTGGGGGCCGAGCTGGCGGGGACACGCGTGACCTGCTGTGAGCGCCCGGCGCGGCTGCCCCTGGCCGTCGATGGCTCAGAAAGCGCCCTCCGAGGCCGGGGTCCCCGGGTTCAGTGTGTGATTGCTGTGCGACCCCGTGGGCCGCGGGGCGTGACCTCGCCACACGTCAGGGCTGGATCTGTCAGCCCATCTCTCGACACTTTAAAGTGGGGTGTGTGTGCGCGCGCGTGTGCACGTGTGTGTGTGTGGGATTTTATGTTGCTGTTATTTATTTACAGACTTTATAAGGTTTTATGTATTTTTCTTTCTTCCGGAGCTTCCTAATAATTGATTAGCATCTACACTGAAATATAATTTAACAGCAAAGGCAAAAAAAGAATTGGAAGTTGTAAATTCCTAAAAATCAGTCCGGGGACGATCGTCCTAGAAATTGTTGCTTACGTAGCAGAGACCAAATAAATAGATCTCGAACACAGCCTGTAGCCCAGCTGATTTGGAAGTTGCTTTTGATCAAGAAAGGGCTCCAGCGGGTGGCCGCGCAGACTCCCCGCACACGCGGGGGGGCCGGCCGCGCGGAGCGGGCCCGGGCTCCAGACGGGCGAGGGGGTTCGCGGATGATGTATTTATTTGTGTCCGTGGCGAAGCGGCTGAGGCCCAGAGGCTTTGCGGCACCAGAGGTGAGCGCGTGGTTTTCGGTTTTGTGAACGGATGATCACAAAGAAAAAGCATTTTGAAAAAGTTGGCAAAACGCTGAAACGCACTGTGGTATGAAGCGCGTTGCACATCCGTAGCACTGAAGTGTCAGTTCCCGCTCTTGGGCTGAGATTTTTTTTCCCGTGGTTGTATCGTTCTGATTTCACGTACACCAGAGTAACTGATTTTCTGTTTTCTTGTGGAGTTAACACCAAATAAAAAATTAGAAAACCCGTTGGTTGTCTTTATTTATCGTAGCGAAGACTTCCAGCCTCCTCTTCCTTACGTGCGCGTGGGAGACGGCGCCCAGGTGACAGACAGCATCCCACGGCAACGCTCATCCGGGCACCGCCAGAAACCCTGGCGGGCGCTTTGCCAGAGGAGTAAGCGCACACAGCCTGCTGAGACGTGAGTTCACTCAGTCCAGGCCCCCGCCCCGGCTGCTGCCCTAGTCCCCAGAGAACACAGTGTCCTGTCCCCGGGGGTGGACCAAGTGTTCTTGTTCTGAAAAAATCCTGTACAATGCGTATTAACACAGTGATATCCGCTGTGGGACGGGAACCAGTGTGTTTCGAGAGGAGTATAGAGGAAGGGCGTCACCTGCTCTGACGTCCCCGAGACGTGCTTCTGACATGCGTGCGAGACACGTCGAGACTGCTGAGCGTGTGCATTAAAGGGCCGCACCGGGCCCGCTCTGCGGTAACTCCAGAAACAGGTCTGCGGAACTTGCATAGCTGTCACTCCTGATGTGGATGTGACAGGCTCCGCGTTGCTCTGCTGAGCTGCAGCTCCGTGGGGCTCCGTGCGCGGTCGCTGTCCCGAGGGAAACGGCCTGTGTGAGGCCTGCTGCCGCCCATGCTGACGTCACCAGTGGCATTCGGGCAGGGGTCCCTCGGGGCCTGTGTCCATGCCTGGAAGGGGGACACCACCTGCTCCCTCCCACGGCTGGGCGGGGCCAGGCGGTGATGGACAAGCTCCCGAGAACAGCTTGGCGCCTCTCCTCCCTGCTCCTTTCCTTCTGCAGGCCCTTCCCCGTGCCCCCACGCACCCCTGAGTCCGGGGGCGGGGTCAGGCCCCCCACAGCCCGGGCCCCTGCTGTGACTCAGCTGCTGTGGCTGGCACGTATCTACCGCATGCCACCTCGGTCCTTCCAGCCACTGGGGACGCCATGCCGAGGCTCGCTCAGCAAGTCCGGGGGGCTTGCACCGGAGGGCCCGCCAGCCGTGGCGAGCTGCGCCTGCTGCCGCCGGTCACTTCCAAGGCCAGGGCCCGCCTTCACACCATGGTGGCCACAGACCCGGGGCAGAGGGAAGAGCCTCAGGGGAAGCCGAGCTGACCGCAGCACTGGGCCCAGGGCCCTCGGGGTGCTGTGAGCTTGGCCGGGGGCGGGGGGGGGGCTGCGGGCTGGGGGCCCTGAGCCCTGGCACTCGGAGGGCCTCCGGCACGCCATGCAGCTGCTCTCAGCACGGCCTGGCACATCGGCTGTGGCTCTGTCCTGACCATTCCTGCTGGTTACAAGTGTCAGACGTGACCACAGCGTCCTCCCACGAGCTGCCCGCTGCAAGCTGGCGATAACAGGGGCCACCCAGCAACGGCGGCTCCAGCTCTGGGTCCCCGACAGGCCGGGGAGCCCGTGGTCTCCCCTGGGGCTCACTCCAGCCCCTCCTGATCAGACGTGGGAACTGCCTTGGTTAGGGACCCTGCCGGGTGACACAGTGGCAACCCCTGGCTCTTAGCTGTGGGACTGCATCTGTGCTGGTCACCCACAGACAGCAGCCTGTGCCTGTGTCAGGGCCCACCCCTGGGACCCTACAATTGGCTGGCAGGCAGTCTTGCTGGCAGCCTTGCCCCAGTCCCATACAGCCCCCCAGGGTGCTGGGTGAGTCCACCTCTTCTGTGTGGTCAGATGACGCTTCTGGAACCCTCAACCCCCCGCCTCTCCTGCTTCCCCAGACGCCGCCCACCGGCGCCTCCCCTTCCCGAGCTGGGGAGGAAGTGGAGAGCCCTGGGCCTCTGGGTGACGTTCTCACATGGAACTCGGGTCCCTGGCACTTGGGAGGGTGTCCTGTTACCTGCACGAGGCTGGTTGGCAGCGGAACCTCGCTCCGACCTCGCTGAGTCATCCCATGGGAAGTGGGGACAGCGGGTTGGGGTTTGGGGTGCCAGGGTGGCTTCATAGTGGTGCTAAACTGCTAATTAGGAGGAAAAGGGTCTCGGCCTTGGTTGCAAATGGGGTCTGTAAACATTCATTTATTCATTCATCAAACACATGAAAAGCCTACTATGGGCTGCATCCTAAACCGGACGCTGGTAGTAAATTCTATTTTTCTAAATCAGTAACACCCTCTCCTCTGGCAAGAAAGACACCACCGTTGTCCCTTTCATGGCCCCTGGGGAAGCTTCAGAGGGTCTCTGCGCCCCCCAGGGAACTTCTCAGGACCCTGAAGGTGCAAAGCCCCCCATGAGCCCCTCAGCCCTCTTCACTAGGAAGCTCTTCCTTACTTTGCCCCCCGAGTTTTCCTGCCTGGCGACCCCCCTGCCCCGTCCCACAGCAGGCTGGTGACACCGGCGGGCCCCGCTCCGCCCTGGCCAAGGCCACGTGGCGTCCCTGGGCAGGGCGGGGGAGGGAAGGAGGCGCCATCCTCGATTTTGCACACTCGGGGGGCCGTGCGTCTTTCCTGCAGAATGAACCGCTCATCCCGTCGGGAACGACACCCACTCGGGACCGGTTCCAGCCCACAACGCTGCGGGCTGGCGCCCACTGCGCAGCTTCCTCCCCGGGGTGGGGTTGGGGGGGGCCCCCCCGGCTCTCCCGCGCAGCCGCAGATCACACATCGGCGGAATCCCGTGCCCGGGCGCAGCTCCCCGGACCCGGAGGCCGACCGCCCCCCAGCCCTGCGGAGAGAGGACGCGTGGGGCCGTGGAGGGACCGGTGGTGGCGCCACACAGCTGGGGACCGCCATCCTCAGACTTTCCATCCCCGTCTAGTGGGGGAGGCAGATGGGCGGACCACTTCAGAGGCCACTGACCGGGCCCCAGGGGACCTGGGGAGAGGGAGGGTCCTCGGGGACACCAGAGGCGGGGGGCTTGGTCCAGGTCTCGCCTGCAGCTGCAGACGGCGCCTTCGCCATGTGGCTCGCATCCAGTTCTGGAGTTTAGGGGCACCCCACCCCCAATGAGGGAGGAGGAAGACTCAGTCATGCTTACTGAGCAGGTATGTTACCGCCCAGCCCCCTTCTGGGCCAGGCTGCGCAGAGCTGGGGGTCCCTTAATCCTGGTGCCACCTCCCTTGGTGAATCTGGTTCCCCTTCCACATGTCAGCTGCAGAGGGGTACAGGGGACATATAAGCGGTTGGGCCTCCCTCGGGGGAGGGACCGGCTCTGCCAGGTGTGGGCATGGGGGGGGTGGCACGTGGAGAAGGGGCCAGCCGTGATGGTGGGAGAGGCAGGAAGGAGGGCCCAGCAGAGGTGACAGGGTGAGCAGAGGCTGGGCAGTCCATCCAGGATGAGCATGTTTGGAAGACGCCAGCCTGGGTGGCGGAAGGAAGGGGAGGGTTGCAAGATTAGGCTGGAGCCAGCTCTGGAAGGCGGGGCTTGAAGGGTTGGGGCCCGTCGCCCCTGAAACACCCTGGTGGCTGTCTGTTGGCAGACGGAAATGAAAAAGCAGCATTCGGGAGGTGGATCTGTCCCCTCTGTCTGCTGTGTCACTCCAGCCAGCCCCTTGGGGACTGGGCCGGCTCCTATCCTGCTCCTCGTGGGCCCACCCTCCGTCCTTGGGAAGCCTCTCCCACCCCCATTAAAACAAGAAGAAAGCCTCCTCGCCACTGTCCCCCAAGCACGAGCTGCCCCCCACCCCGTAGAAGGAAGTAAGGGACAATCAGTGTGATCAGCGAGATTTTTCCTGGAGTTTTTTGAGACCTTTAAGGGCAGAGATGGACCATGTCTGTTTGCTCACCTGGGCATCACCCGGCTGTCGGTGCTTTGCCCAGGCCTGGTTCCTAGAGGGTAGGGAAATATCTGGGCGTCGGGAGTGGACAGGTGGAGGGAGGGACCAGTCCTGACAGGTGGGGGTGATGGGGGCAGGGCAGGTAGGGTATCAAGCCCGGGGCTCTGGTGAGACCCCTCAGGGTAGGGACCCAGGGATGGGGAGGCTGCCCTGGAGTGAGGAGGGCAAGAGGGAGCCCCCAGGGGTGTTTTCATGGGAGCAGGGGACACCCACCATGCCCAGGGCAGGAGGGAGGAAGGGTGGGGGTTGGACTCGGGTACCGGGACATTTAGGGACCCGTTTCTGCAGACAGGAGGGGCCTGGGGCCAGCTCCATCTGTGTCGGGAACGACGTTCTGAAGGCCAGAGCACCTGGGGTTCGTTCTGAGCCGCCATCGGAGGGGACTGGGACTTAAAGGAGGAAGGGCGTTCCCGGGGTCCAGGCGGGGGGCAGAGCAGGTGCAAGGGCAGGCATGCGAGAGTCGGGGGCGCCCCGGAGGGCGCCACGTGGTTCTGTGAGCGTGGAGGGACCTCAGGCCCCGTGACAGAGCCTGACATGTGGCTGGGGAGGGGGTTCCCCACAACGGGTCACCAGGGGTGGGTAGGAGCTGCAGGTCCCGCCCACTGCCCTCTCCGCCCACCGCACGTGGCTCCCATGTGAGACCTGGTTCCTGCAGCCTCTGAATCTGGCTCTGCTCTCCATGGTGGTGGCAGCAGGCAACCCGGTAATGCCTTTAAAAAAACAAGGCTCTTCGGAAAATTCCACTGTGGAGTGCTGTGCTCCCCGCCCCCCCCGCCCCCCACCACGTGCTGTCTGTTCCGTGTCTTGCATACCTAGCACCCCAGCGCCTCCAGCACTGGGCGCCTCTTAACTCTCAGTGAGCCACAGGCCACAGCGGGGCCCCTGGGGCTCTCCCCCTCTCCCCCCTGCCCCAGCCCTGGGTTCCACTCCTTGAAGGATCTTTGGTTTCTTTGTAACTTACTTCTTGCAGCCCATGACTGTGGCTACTCTGAGAACCAGTGACCTTTGGTTTGGGGCCAGCCCCACCTGGATGCAAGCGTTCCCAGTAAAATGGGGCAATGACACAGCACCGTGGACGGGTCACTGGGCGGGTTAGGATGCTGTTAGGGAGGCGAGGACACAAACTGCAGTCCCATGGCGCTGTCCTGTGACGATGAGTGCTGTTTGGCCCTGCATGGATGACCTACCTCTGGGAGCTCGAGTGTCCTCATTCACAAACGGGAACAGTATCGCCTTATCTTGGGGCTTCAGTGAGAAGGACCCTTGGCTCAGAGCCGTCACCCAATGACCCCGGGTTACTGTGCTTTCGGAGTCTGTCACTTACCCACTGGTAAGCATCTTAGCAAATCTTCATGGTAAACAGAACATATGTGTGTTCTGGAGAAAGCTGAACGTTAAAGCTGTGTAGGGACCACGGTATTCACGTGTGTTCTGATATTCACTTGTGTTTCTTCCTGTCCTTATTCCCGTGGACGATGTGCGTCCTGTATCCTTTGATTACACTTTATTTAAGGTTCAGCATCACTCATGCCTTAAGCCACACCCCCTCCCCCGTGATGAAGACGCTGCTTCTAGGAGCCCCACCTCCCTGAATTCACCGATTGTAATCCAGCGCAGGGAGGACACAGGTGACAGCGCTTGTCCCGATGGTGAGTAAAATGCAAGCCGATGGCGCTGGCGTGAGGCCGCACGCTGCTGCTTGCAGCGAAGGGCAGAGCCTCATCGTGGTGACAACTCGTGGTTTGGACGCTTCCTCTTCTGTATCTCCGTCTCCCACGTGCCTGCGGTTGCCGGGAGGCTGACCCCCTGCTCGCCAGGCAATTCCTGCCTCCGTGTTTTCCGCGTATTGCTCACTTTCTAGAATCATTGAGACACCCAGAACCAACAGAAGACATCGTGTCCTAAAAATGAGAACTCCCATCTCCATGGTGAAGGATGTGACAGTGCAAAAAATAACGGCAGAAGAGAGCTCCCCCCGCCCACCCCGGATTTCCGAGACGCTTTGGGCCAAAGGGAAGCTCCCTGAGGGCTGGGCGCTCTGCGCCTGCGCCGTGGGGCGGGCCCGCTGCAGACCGCGCTCCTAAGGCCTGGTGTGGCCGCCTTAATTCGTGCCCCGGCCCCTGGGGAGCGGAGCCTTCTGATCAGTGGAGGGCAAGCTGCGACACCCGGGCCGAGTGGCCTCGTCTCCCAGCACCTGTCTCCTTATCTGCGGCATGGGGGGGGGCAGTGTGCCAGCTCGGCAGGTGGTGGCCCTCGGTTGTGGTTCCCGAGGTGAAACAGTCAGCACAGCACAGAGCCCCTGGGGTGGC
Source organism: Macroglossus sobrinus (assembly GCA_004027375.1). NCBI lineage: Eukaryota > Metazoa > Chordata > Mammalia > Chiroptera > Pteropodidae > Macroglossus > Macroglossus sobrinus. Next base: position 3,025 of record PVKZ01004525.1, on the reverse strand, counting down.
TCCGGGTGCAGGTGTGAGCAAGATCTACGCATCCTCCCAACAAATACTTCGTGCGGGGCTCACGTCGGGGCTCACGTGCAGGGGCTGGGAAGAGTCCAGCGCCAAATGTGCGTCTGGGAGGTGAGATCCCCATGGCTCCCGAGGGGAGACGCTCAGGGGCGCGGCAGAGCGACGGAGGGGGAGGGCTGGGGGGGCATGTTGGCCTGGGTCCTTTGCCCACTCCTGCCCCACTCGGCCTTGGCCCTTCCCGTCTCCCGCAGGGCCTGCTTGACGAACTGCGAGGGTCCGGCCAGCTCTGATGCCCTGCCCACGACTCTTCTGGGGTCTGCATTTGGTCCGTTAACGGGACGTGGCTGCGCTGGCGAGGTGCCGTCCGTCTGCCCTGGGAGCCGGGGGCCCCGTGACGGCAGGGATGGTGGGTGGTCGGTCATTCTGGTGTTTGTTCCTGCAGCCCAGAACGGGGCTGGCACCGAGTGGGCTCAGAGACGGTTTCCATGGGTATCGGACACCCGGGCATGGCATCCACACCTGCTCAGCAAGCTTCTGGGGGCTCAGAGGTCAGGCGTGAAGTCCCTCTGTGGGGTCTCAGAGGGGTCCCAGGTCTCTCCTGGCCTTGGTGGGTTGACCAGCATACTCTATCAACATGCTGTTGCGGGGGGAGGGGGCACGACTCCCCGGATATGCCCCAAACTGACACAGCCATCACTCCCATGGCTTTAACTCACTGAAGCCTCACGCGGCTTGGGCGGTGGAGCTGCCATGAGCTTTGCAGAGGTGGGGACGGTTGGGGACGAGCGGTTAGGCAGCCCCAGGTGTCCTGTGCCTGGAACTGAGTGAGGCCAGGGAGCTGAAGGCCGGGTGTTTGCCTGCATCAAGCAGCAGCTTTATGGCCCTCCGGGGGACATCTGTGGGTGACAGTCACTTGGGGAAGTTTGGGGTTAAGTCTGCGTGGGGGATTGAATGGCTTCGCCCAGTCTGCAGTTGGCCAGCAGGGGGGGTCCTGGTGCCGACCATCCCAGTAGAGTGAGCTCCGCATCAGTGGGGGTGGGACGCGCTGAGGTTCTCAGAGGTGACATGAAGGCACACAGCCAGCCACACAGCCGACCTTCCCTGTTTCTGTCATGGCTTAAGCGACGACTTATCTAGCGCACTTCCGGGTGCTGATGGTGACGGGTGGCATGTGGGTCGAACCACACTGAGGGACTAAGCAAGTGACTGATGGCTCCAGGAGGGGGTCTGGGCTGGGGCAAAGGGGTTGAGGGGGCAGCAGGATGGGGAGGGGGTGAGGAAAAGGCAGACAGAGGGTGCCAAGTGTAAATCTGTGGACCACAGCTGTTTTCAGTTCTGGATTCGGAACAATGGTTCCTTGTCATTGTGGGGGTTTAAAGCCCTAAGACTCAGAATGAGGGCTGGCAGGGATTTGAGGACTTGCAAGGAACACTGTAAAAGCAGATTTATTAATCGGATGTATTAAATTGTGAATTAAGTCAGGCCGGAAGCCAGCCTGTACTTTCCCGTTAGTGTTTTCTTAAAGTAAGCTGGGGAGGCCACGCAGGGTTTTGGAGACCTGGTATTATTTTTTCCTTAACACCCCCTGGAAATGTAAGCATTTATTAAAGCTTCAATTACGCACCGAGCCCTGTGAGGGTGTTCATGTATTCTATCACGAGCTTGCCTTTTCAATGTCCTCACCCTTCCTGCCACCATAAGATACTAAGGGCCTGCAGAACTGTGAGACAGGACAGTCAAGGTAGGGGTTATGTGGGCCAGCCTGCATGGCCACGGCCCAAAGCAATACTCCACTGCATGCTTCCAGATGCCTTCTGCGAGGGGACACTCCCCTTCCTGTCCCACTGCTCTGCTGGCAAGTCCTCCCTTGTTGAGGTTTCCTCTCTGGTCATTGTGCCTGTGACAGCACTCAGGGGTCCTGGTTGGTGGGATCCAAGTACAGCGTATAACCTAAGCCTTCCAGCTTAAGTCTTTCTTGCCTTGATGTTCGCAGAATGTAATAATTTAACAAATATTTAATTGTCTACTCTTTGCCAGGCCCAGGGAACAGAGCAGTAAACAAGATAAGGCCAGTGTGACTCAGGAAGCCCACATTCTAGGAAAGGGATCAGTTACTAGCTAACAAGAGCTTTCTCACTGAGGGCTCTGCAAGGTTTTGGAAGGTGGTGTGGGTGGCGAATCTGGCTTCTGACCCCTCGGGACCTTGGTCAAGCCACTTCTCTGCCACTCTGAGCCACGGATTTGATCACAGACCCAGTCCATGCCACTTCGGTAATGCTTCGCGAAATGATGCACGTAAACGCTAGGCCAGCGGTCCATAAACCTTGCACATTACACAAGTTTCAAAACTATCTCACCTCCAGATTGACTGGCTTGAGGCTTGGCCTGGGCTTTGGAATATTCAAAGATCCCCAGGCGCTAGGCACCAGGTAAGAGCTCAATAAAGGACAACTAACCAGAAAGGCCCGTTTTACAGATTGAGAGCCTAAGGCTAAGCAGGAAGGACGCCGAAGCGACGTCCTCCGGCTGCGGGACGAGCGGGAGCCGGGCCCCTCCTCCCCCGCACACCGGCCCTGGGGTGGGGGCGCCCATCGATGCGCTCCGCCGCTCGGCTCCCCACGCCTGGTCCCTGTCCGCTCGTGCCCCTTCCCCCTCCCGGCCGCTGCCCACTTCCAAGATGGCCGCGGGTGGAGCCGGCCAGGTACGGAAGCCCCTGGCGGGTGTCCACGGGGCTCGGCGGACACGAAGATCCCCTCAGGCCTCCCCTCGCGGCGCCGCTTGGCTCTCGAGAAAGAAAAGGTTCGGCGACGCCGCTCCGGGGCCTGCGGCGCGCCGGCGGGCAAGCCGGAGGAAGGGATGCGGGGCGAGCGCCGAGCTCCAGGGGCGGCGGCGGCAGCTCGGGCTGAAGAGCGGTCGCGGCCGGCAGGGGGCGGGGCGCGGGGCGTGGCGGGGCCTGGTGACGGGGGCGGGGCGAGGGCGCGCTTCTCTGTTGGCCACGGGCGGCGGGGCGGGGCGG
>PVKZ01004524.1:14410-79993 GCA_004027375.1 Macroglossus sobrinus | reverse complement strand
GAGGCACACAAACCCCCCGGGAGCGGGGGTAAGGGCCAGCGAGAACCTTCTAAACCGCCCAGGCTAGGTCCTCGGTCCTCCCACATGCCAGAGCTGACACCGAGGCCTGAGCCCGCCTCTCCCCAGCCAGCTCAGAAACCTCAGCGACCCCAGCTCCCCGCGGGGAGGCCAGCCTGCGCCTGCCTTTTATCCAGAGTCCTCCCCCCGGGGGTCACCGAGGCCCTCACATTCCCGTATGTGATTTCCACCCATCCTTCCGAGCACTGACCTGAACCCCAATCCCGTCCGGCCCCGGGCCCTAAGCCCACTGACTCCCCCAGCTCGAGGGACCAAAGACCGAAATGGCATCTGTTTCCTACAGAAATCAGGCCCTCACTTCTCACACCTCATTGCCCCTCACGCAGACACTGTTGGAATCCAGCCTGTTTTCCCGGGGGACAAGGCTGAGGCCACCTGTTGCCTGTCCCCCCAGGGAGCCGAGAAACACATGCCGTGGATCCAGGACTGACCCCCAGACTGCACCCCCCTGCTGCTCCCCCCCCCCCCCGCTCCGACCCTCCCACCCCAGCCCCCCTCCCTGGGGCCCCAGTACCTCAACACACCTCTGCATTGCTTCCCACCCCCCGTCCCCCAGAGTGGGGACAACAGACCGCTCTACCAAGCGCCTCTCGTGGAGCAGAGTGTCACACAGAGAGCCCCCCCCCACCCGCACACACTTACCCAGCTCACCTCCACATTCCTGCACACACCCTCTTTCCAAACAATGCTCGCCCAGTCCTCCAGGCTGACCACCCCCTTCCCTCCCCAGGCTGAGGCTGAGGGCCCCCAACAGGGGCCTGCGGCCCTGGCCTCTCCCCAACCCCAGGAAAAACAAGAGCCATCCTACAGGTTCGCCGCATTCTTCCAATGCCAAGACTGACACCCTCGCTCCACCTTGCCCCTCCCCCAGCTCCAGGTCTGGAAGGATGGAAGTTTCTAGAATCAGCTCACGGCGCAGATGTTCTGATGCAAAAAATAAAAATTCAGAGACCCGCTAAGAGAACCGATTCTATCGAAACACGGTTCTCAAAACGAACAAACAAAACGTAGTAACGTATGAGCTCCCCCATCGGCAGCAAACAGCCCGGGATTTGCTAGTAGGGACGCGTGTGGGCAACGCTTCAAGGCAGCTACACTGCAGTGTGACCTGGACCTGTGTGTGAGTCCCACTGACCTTCCGGCCCTCATAGCCCGGGGCCGTGCTGACTTTCTGCTAAAGGTGGTGAAAAAGAAAGGTGTAGGTTTCCCCCCCAGGTACGAGCTGGCTAAACTCTCTCCAGACGCTTTAATGAGGACCCGGTTAAGAGCCCCGCCTTCCGGTAACCCCCATCTCTAAGTTCAAAGGCCCTCCTGCTCCCTCAAAATCGCAGGCAGCATTTCCCCAGCCAGCAGAATCTGGGGTTTGGAGCACAACTGTGTGCCAGGCCTTCCGACTCCCAATGCCGCGGGGAGGTGGGCGTTCCGGGGTCTGGCTGGGGACCTGGGGCTCCGCGTCCCACCCCCATCAAATCAGCCAGCCCAGGGAGTCAGCGGGAGGGTGGGGGGACGACCCAGCTCCAGACCCCCGGCTGGCGAGGACGCGAGGACGTGGGGTCTGCCCGCGCAGCGCATGAGAGCGCTCGGAACCTGATGTGTCCGCGGAGAGCGCCTGCGTCTATCAGGGTTGTGGCTTCCTAAGGAAAAGCTGCGCCCCCCACCCCCGCGCCCCGTCGCTCCCCCACCCCCGCGCCCCGACACCGGTTTGGGTTCCGTCTGCGTGTCCTCTGGTCCACGAGTGCGAGTTCTTTAAAACCAGAGCCCGTGCTGCGCCTCCACCCGCACCCGCTCCCGGCACGGTCGCGCCCCCGGCGCCCGGCATTCCACCGAATGAATTAACAGTCGCCGGTCAGCGCCCGGCCCGCAGAGCAAACCGCGGGAGCGGAAAGGGCCGGGACCCTCCAGGCGGAGGAAGGCGGGGTGGGGGTGTGTGTGTGGGGGGGTGATGGCTCCTTGGCCATTTTCCCTCCACACTGTCCTCCCTTCCACTGGGAAAGGTGTTCGCCCCGGCGGGCGACGGTGGCGTGGCCGGGACGGGGACCCCACCAGCCCGGAAGGCGCCCTGGAACCAGACCTCTCTCTGGCTTCCCTTAAAAGCCCCTTTGTCCGCTCCGCCCGCGCCCCTCCCCCACCGCGCCCTCCGCATCCCGCGGCCCGGACTTTGCTCCTTTTGTCTGGCGGCTCGTGGCTTCTCGGAACCCGGCCGCAGGGTCCGCGGCGCGGGGAGGGTCCCGAGGGGAAGGTGGCCGCGGCGGGCACAGGCGTTTGGGGTAGAGACTCGGGATGCCCACACCCCCTGCCCCGTGCGGATTCCCCCGTTCCCTGTGGGCCCCCCACCCCCACCCCCGCTCCGCTGAGGCCGAGAACCGCGGGTGCAGGGGCCGACCCCCCGCTCCCCCTTACCTGTCCTCCGGAGCTGCGGCGCCGCGCGCCCGCGCGCCCGGCTGCGGCCCCGCAGCCGCAGGACCCGCGCGTCCAGGCCGCCGTCGCTCCCCCCGAGCCTTCCCGCGGACCGCCCTCCCCCGAGGTGTCCCATTTAACTCCGGCATTTGCAGCATCCCAAATGGTAAAGATCCCAAGACATCTGTCCCCCGGGGCGTACCAAGGCGCAGCGGAGCGGGGGAGGCGCACGCGGGGGGGGGTTGGGGATTCCCACCCCGGAGGCGCGCGGGGCGGCGCGTGGGGCGGGAGGGTGCCGGCGGGGGTGGGTGGCCTGCGCGGGCAGCGGCTCCAGGGGCGAGGCCTTCCCCGTGCGCCCGCTCTCGGGCGCCCGCGGGCGGGACCCCCCCGGCGCGGCGGGTTCCCGCGGCCCGGGCGGGAGGAGGCTGCTCAGCGTCCGCGCGCCGCCTTCGTCCGCGCGCCCCGGCGGGGCCTGGCGGGCAGCTGCGTTGCCGAGTCCCCGGGGCGAGAGAGGCGGCTCCCGTGCGCCCCGCGAGCCGCCGTGGCCCCCCCCGCCCCCCTCGGCCCCGGCCCAGCGCCCGCGGCTGGCCGATCCCCGGCTGCGCGCTGTGAGCCACGTGCCCGGCCGCCCTGCCCTCCCCGGCTCACTCCGCGCCCCTGGCCGCGTTCGCTCAGTAAACTAGCGCCCCGCACCGAGGATCGGCGTTGGGGTTCCCGCCCCCGAGAGCACCCCTATCCGGACAGCGTGTACCGGTGAAGCCAGGGGCGGGACCCAGGGCGCGGAGACGAGGCCGACGCAGGCCGAGGGGCCGCCCAGCCTGGCCACAGGGGACAGTCGCGGCGGCCTTCGGGAGCTTTGTGGAGGAATGTGGGAACCGCAGTGACAGGGCGTACAAAAGCGAAAAGGCAAAGGGGTTCGGTAGGTTCTGGGAGCCGCAGGATATGGATGTGGATGGCGAGGGACAGGAACGAAGGAAGGCAGGCTGCGGTCCCCGGGGACGCCCCACGGCTCCCGTGCCGTTGTGCGGATTGTCCGCTGCGCTAAGGAAAGGCTCCCCCCTGCTCCACCCAGAGAGTGGGGAGCCCTGGCCACCGCCGGATCCGCCCAGAGGCGGCGGCTTTCTCTGGTTTGCACAAAGCCACCAGATGATGAGCTGAGCTGGCCCAAGAGCCACGTGGGCCAGCTAAGGATTCGAGATTTTTATCCTGAAATTGAAAAGAGGCTACTTGTATTATTCAGGGTTTTCCAAAGACACAAAAAAGAAAAGAAAAATCTTATATATGTATATATATATTTATTTATTTATTTATTTATTTATTTATTTATTTATTTATTTATTTATTTATTTTTGGGAAGGCTAATGAGTCCGAAACCTCTAGAGTGGACAGCCGGAGACCCAGGGAACAGTTGCAGTCAAGTCCAAGAGCAGTCAGCTGGAAGAATCGCCTCTTCCTCAGAGGAGGTCAATCATTTTCCCCACTAAGGACTTCAACTGATGAGACGAGGCCCACCCACCTTGTGGAATGTAGTCTGCTCCGCTCAGAGGCCACGGTTGATATAAATGTTCGTTTCATCTAAAATGTACCTTCACAGAAACATCGAGAATAATGTTTGGGTGCCATGGGCCCAGCCGAGTTGACACATAAAATGATCTATCACACTACTGGAGACTGGATCATGGTGACCCGGGTGAACTCACTTGTAGATCACTTTGGTGTATGAGCAGTAGGTGTGGGTTGTTGGGGGGGGAGGGGACAAGGAAGCCGTGGCTAGACAGCCACCCAGGCAGGGGTGATGGGGCCTGACTCACGGGGCAGCACCGGGGGAGGGAGGGGTGAGTCAAGGGCGAGTTAGGAGGTAGACCCGGCCTGAGTCTGTGATTGATCGGCTGGGAAGCTGGGGATTCCCAGGTGTCCTCACTGTGGGACACTGAGGGTGACGTCCCCTGAGCAGTCTGCCTGGGGCCCCAAAGCACAGAGCGGGAGCAGGTAGGGTGCCAGCCGTGCCCTGCGGTGTGGGTTCCCCTTCTGCCTGGGGAAACGCGGTGTTTGCCATCCCATCAGGGCCCGGGACAGAATCGGACGGATCTAAAAGCAACAGAGAAGGTGACGAGTGTGTCTGAGCTTGTGGGTTAACATCTCCGGCGTTACTGTGACCTTCGCTTACAGCGAGGAAACGCAGGCGGGTAAAGCCTCACCATCACTGGCCGAGGGGGGACTGGGGAACGGATCTTCCTGATGGCGCACCCCCGGAGGGCCGGACAGACGGAGTGGCGGGGTGAAGCTCGCCGGGCAGGACGCTGTGTCCCCGCGCGGTCCCGCTCGGTCCCGCGCGGTGGTGGGTCAGAGGGCGCGGTGGAGCTCCCGGCGAATTCCAAAACGGAGGGAGGGGAGAGGCGCAAACCGGGAGCCACCACCAAGCCCCCGTCAGATGGGGGTTCCTAGAAAGGGGTGAGGGTGCTCTGCGGGGACTCCGAGCGTCTGCCGTGAGGAGCACGGGGACAGGGCGGGTGTCACAGCCGGGCTCCTAGTAGCTGCCTCCCCCACACACACACGCACGGTGGAGGGGCTCGCCCCAGCCCCCCATCCTGGTCCAGCTGATGCTGTCGTCCCCCCAGGCCAGCAGCCAATCGGCTCAGCCTCCCGCCCTTGCTCTTGGCTGGCGGGAAGGAGCCCAGAGGCCCAGACGGTGCCCTGTGGGCGCCCTCGTTAGGAGCTCGCTGGAAACCCCGGCCTGAGTGGGGGCCGGGGCCCCGCTTCCTCTCCCGACCGCATCCTGCAGCCTCTGTCGGCCTCAACCCTCTCGACGGGGCGCCAGGGGGGTAAGTAGCTGCGCGAAAGGCGTACCCCCATCTTAGGGGGGACGCCGGGGGTTTCACGCAAGCGCTCGAGGGAAGAGACGCCCCCACACCGGAGCCCGGTCCGAGTCTGGAGGCTCCACCCCGAGCGGCGGGGGGTGGGAAAGGAGCCCGGGGCCCCAAACACCGGCGTGCGCGGCCGGCTGACCTCTGCTCGGTTCTAAGCACCACATAGAGAAGTGGGGTCCCCCTCCCCCCTTTTCTCTCTCCTCTCGCATTTCTCCCTTGCCTCCTCTCGCTCATCCTGCACTTCAGACCGTCCGTCCTGGTCTTGGGGCTCCCACAGCAGTCCAGGCCCCCAGGACGCCCCATCCGGGCATCACCTGCAGAGGTCACTGGCCCCTGAGACTCCGCCCCTCCGTCCCGCGGGCCACGCCCCAATTGTAGCCGCTGTCCCCGGCTCTGCCACCAGGGGACGCCCAGCGGCCCTCCGTGCGCCCTTCAGAGCGCCGTGATGGGGTGGGTGGCTGCAGGCTCCCATCTAACAGACTTCCTCTGAGGCCCAGCTGGTGGAGGGGTCGCCCCGACGGCCCTGCCACCTTCCACCCCTGGGGGCACTCGGTGGCCGCACAGCCCGGCCCTGGTCTTTCCCGCCATCCCCGCTTCGCTTTCCGGAGACCCAAAGAGACTTTGGAACTTTAAGCATGGACAAGTCATTTGTGTTAAAAGTAAATAAACAACTACAAAGATGAAAGCGACACACCAGAGAGGGGGAAGAAGGCATGTTCGTGAGGTTTCCAAAGAAGGCAGAGGCCAGCGTCCAGCCCCGCAGGACAGCAGGTGCTGAGGGCAGCTCGGCGCCAGGCTCGCCCCCACCCCACCTCCAGTCCCACGAGAAAGCCGTGTCTGCTTGAAGCAGAGTAAACACAGGGTCACATGGCAACCCCACCCAAGTCCCCGTCCCTCCCCCCTCCCGCCCCGTCCGGTGTGTGTGCAAAGCATTCCCGGGCCCCTGGGTGCAGACCCCCAGCCCCCTGCGCCCCGAAAGGCTGGAGGGGCTGTGGAGGTGGGTAGGAGTCTGGGGAGGGGTCCGCTGCTGGCCGCCTGGGCGGGGCTGGCTGGTCAGGGCTCCAAGGTCCCGGGGTGGGGGTGGGGGGGCATGGGGGATGGGCGTGCGCCTGCCCGAGGGCTCCTTCCCTCGCTTGACCTGTCAGGTGGCACTGAGTGGCTCAGGTACACCACAGAGGAGAGACGTGAAAACTCGAGTTTGGCAGCCTCGGTTTCTCCGCCGGTGCCGTGGGGACCGCAGGGCCCGCTCGTGGCCATGGTGAGGGGGACGCCGCATGCGCAGAAAGCTCCCCGGCGCGGCGCTGGGCTGTCCCGGGCAGCGATTATTAAAAAGATGTGCTCCCCGCGTCCCTAGTCTTAAAAGAAAAGTTTTTCTTCTTCCTCACATCCAGCTCTCAGGGAGAGAACGACTGACGAGTCTACAGACTGTCACCTCTTCCTGGCCCCAAGAAGCTGTTTACGGGGGGACTGAGTTTCGCTTCCTGTGGTTTTAGCAGCGGAGGCTTCAAAGGGCCAGGTGACCAGCCTGCCTGGGGCCTTGGCACAGGGCGACTGGAAACACCTCTGCCTACTCTTAAAATGCTCAAAGAAAGGAAGAGAAAGGAGGGTGTTTAGGCGGGAGGGGGTTGAAATTGAGGTCAGCGGTGGTTTGATTCGCTGAAAGGGTCCATGAACTGGGCACTGTGACCTCCAGACACCCCTCAGTGCTCTGGTCCCACCCACTCCCGTCTTCACCCCTTGTGATGGTCAATTTAGGTCAATTCTTTGTTCTCCAGCACGTTTGGGTGGAGGTGTCTGGTGCTTGTTCAGCCCCTGCGATGGGCGGAGAGAGGAGCTCCTGGGAGGGGCGGGGTCTGTGGAGCAAAGTTTGGGGTGCTCATGGCTGGCAGAGCCCCCTGGGCTGGATGGGAGGAGAAGCTGCGTGGTTTGCATGAGAAACTTGTTTGTTGCCTTGGGTGCTGGCAGTGGGTGATTTCATGCTCCTGGGCCACTGGGGTTCCAGCAGGAACAGTCAGTCAAGGAATTGAAAACCAGTGAAACACACCCAAAATGGCAGCAGTGGCTGCTTCCGGGGAGGAGACCGGGCTTGGGGCTGGGGGACAAGCCAGGCTCCGGCTCTGTTATTTCCGTGTGAACCTCTCGCTGTAAAAAATGTATTCCTTATCTGTGGGCGCTTGCTGCGGTTTAGCTACCTCACTTAAACCTTTAATGACGCAAATGTTACAAAATAATCAAAAGGAGAGACAAAGGTAGCGGCTTCCCGTGGATCCATCACGTGGGGGGCTTAGTGATCCTTATCTCCCTGGATCCCCCTTCGTTTATTTGTTAAGTCGATGAATTTGAGAAGTGGAGACCCACGGTGGAATTCACTTCCCTTTCACAAGTAGTTGTCTCGTGTATTTCATTCCCGGTAATTGTAGCAAACCTGTGATACTTACTTAGTGTGTGAAGTGCTTCAAACCCTCCCACACAGCAACGTGTTCAACTCTCACGCGCCCTTTGAGGCAGTGAGACTGTCCTCTTACAGATGTCGTTCTGAAGTGGGAACCCAGGGGTGACGTGCCCAGGCCGGAGCTGGGACCTGAACAGCGGGGTGGGGGGAGGGGGGCTGTTTGTGCTCTTGGCGCGTATGTCATGCTGGTTTTCAGTCAGTCGGTCGCTGGGGGCTGAATTGATGACGAGTGACCTCCGCCCAGGGCTTAGTTATGTCTGCGCACTGGGCCTTCCCAGAGTGCTTTCAAAATGCATCGTTCACAAGTCCCCGGCGGCCGCCACTGAGCAGGGTGGGGCGTGTTGCATGAGCGGGCCCCCCGAGAGGTGATTTAATCTCACAGGCAGAGCGAGCGGGGGGGGGCGGGGTGGCGGTGGGGTTTGGACCAGACATTCAGAACCAGCCCTGAGGCAGACGGAAAAGAGGTTCCAGGCCACACACAGTCCCAAAGCGAAGGCTCCTCACTCAGCCGATGTGAATGTCCGATGATCACAGAGGACCTGGCAGGTGTTGGGGTCACCCAGGGAGGAAGCCTCAGAGGACCATTGCGAAATCTATACAGTGGCATCAGAAAATGCTTATAATACATTCTGCCCAAAAAAAAGAAAAAAAAGAAAAAAAGAAAGAAAAAAAATGAAAGCCGACACCTCATGGCTTAGCAAGTGATACCCGAGAAGATTTGGGGCGAAGGTTCTGTAAATAACAAGATTTGGTTTAAAAAGACGGAAGGACTTTGGCCAGCTCGTGCCCCAGCCGTGCTGGGGCCGTGTGCAGCCTGCAGCCTGGGCCGGCCCCGGGCACAGTCTGCCTGTCTGGGGGTGTTTGGGGCTGAGGCAAACAGAGATTGCATTAAAGGGGGTGGGTGGCAGGCACCCCGCGAGGAGTCATTTCCAGAGCAGGCGGGGTGAGACCGATAGACGCCCGTCTGGCGTGCCTCCGGGGGCAAACCACAGCCTCCACCCGCCGCTGGCAGCCGTTGTGGCCCTCGGAAGCCAGCCCTCTGGTTCCACGCACAGGGAGCACTCCCCGGGCTGTGGGTTTTAGCGCTCTTTCTCCCAGTCCTGACCCCTGACCTCAGCACACACGGAAAGACCCCCCCATGGACCCCCAGACATCTCTGCAGGGAGGGGGACCTTGATGGTGTTCATCTGTGTCCTCCAGGGGACACAACCAACGGAGGACATTAATCTTAACCTATATCTATATCTGATATGATACTGTATTCTCTTAAAGTTGGCCACTTACCAAACACAGATATACACATATAAGTATTTTTTTCTTTAAATAAAAAAGCCTGCTGCTGTTTGTTAAGGGTGAGTGAACGGATAGTCTTAACCGCCTCTAGAAAGAATATACGTTTTTCCCCACAATTTGGCACAGTGAACCGAAGTCTTACATCGTTCGTCATCTTCAATAAATAATTTCGCTTCTAGGAGATTATCCTGAAGACAGAAGCAGAAATGGATAGAAACGATTTTCTGTAGGAGGGTGTTCGTTTCAGATTTCTCTGTAAGGGTGAAACGTTGAAAACTACATAAGGGTAGGGGCTTGGGTAAATACGTGAGGTAGCGTCTCATATAATGACATGAAATAATCTCATCAACGTGTCTTGGAAGAATCCCTAATGGCATTATATAATGGGACATGTCGCTAAGGGAAGAAAGCAGGCTACAGACAACGTCGGTGGTATGCAGTCAGCACGGGGTCACTGAGAGCCAGCTGCGGGTGCACGCCTAACCCCCAGTAGCGCTCTCTCCCCAGTCCCAAGCACACTGGGTGCATTCTGGCGGGAACATGGTGCACAGGTGCATTATTACACACGTGGGGAAATAAATACTCTGAGTTATCTCTTCGTGGTGAGATAAAGGGTGCTTCCTATTTTCCTATAATTTCCACTTTTTCTCAAAGAAGCGGTGTTACTTTACGGATCAGGAGAGAGACTGTTAAATTTTGAAAGAGAGAGCAAGGCCAGGGACTCCCCGGTGTAAACGAGGTTCCGAGTGGGGACCGCGTCGTGTCTCTGGTGCCGCGGGGGAGGGGCGGGGGGCAGGGGAGGCGGGAGGGGGAGACAAAGGCTCCACTCTGCTCTTCGCTCCTCTGTGACCCCGGCCCAGCCCCTCGCTTCTGAGCCTCGGTTTCATCATCCGTGAAACGGAGCTGCCGTTCTCGCTTGCCACGGGGTCGTGAGGATGGATAACCTCGCGTGTCCGTGCCTCCTGGCACTCTGCGATGGGCTGCAGAGATACTCGAGGGGGCCGTTGTCGCCTGAAGCGGGGGACGTGGCCTCTCCGGCCCCCCGTCAGTGGCCTTCTCAGAGTGGACAGAACGAGCTTAGGTGCCACTCACACGGTGGTGAGCGACACCGTCGGGAAGTCCCTTCCGGCTCTGATGAGGATGAGGAGGGAGGGAGACTTCACATCCCTGCTTCCTCCCTCTCTCCGGCCAGGCATCCCCCCCACTTTCCCCTGCCTGTGGGTCTTTCCATCGTGAGCCCCGTCCGCCCTCCCCAGGCTGGTGCCCCGATGGGAGGTTCTGGGTAAGGAACTTCCTGCAGGCCTCCCGGCCCTCATGGGGGAGGGGTGCGACCTGGTGACCTTTAACGAGTGTCCAGAGACCCGACTCCCCCCCCCCCCGGGGCGACGCGGGCGCTGAGTCATATCGCCAGGCAAAGCTTCGCCAGCCTTGCCATTCTTCTGAACTCCCCAGATCACTCATCAGCCCTGGGCGCCCGGTTCCCACGCTGTGCCCTGCGAGAGGGCCGCGGGGTCACGGGCGGTGAGGAGGAAGCCCGGGATTAGTCACGGGATCCGGGCAGAAGGTGCCCAGGCGGCGACCTCTTAGAGGGCCAGACCCCCATCGCCTGTCTTTGGGGACGGGCGGGGAGGGGGCAGCGGGCCTGGAAGGGGACAACCCTGAGGGCTCTGTCTGTCCATACACCACGCCTTGCAAAGAACCTTCCAGAACATGACCGCTTTGCTCTGTGAGGCAGCCTGAGCGGACGCAGTCCCCCGCCCCCCCATCCTGCCGCCGAGGGGACTGAGGCTGCAGGAGCCTCGGGGGTGGGGGTTGGACTGAGCCAGCCAGGGCCAGGCCCCATGTCAGCTCCGGGCTCTGGCGGCTCAACCGGTCTTTGTTAACTGCCCTTAAAAAAAAAAAATCGTAGAACACTTTGAAAATAGAGAACTGGGGGTGGGGGAGAGGATGCTGACCCCGCATCTAACGCAGTCCCCGCCAGCATCTGTCACGTCTCCTCTAGCCTCTGTCGTGGGCCGTGATAAAGCACACCTAAAAGGCAGCTAAACGGTCCTTCCTCGTCACGTGACTCCGTGTTACCTCACGTTAGGACACGGTCCTGGTGGCCATTCCTTCCCCAGGTGCCGGCATGGGGCGGGGGTGGGCACAGCGTGGAGACACACACACACACACACGCACATGCACATGCACACGCACGCACGCACACGCACACACACACGCACGCACACACACGCACACGCACACACATGCACACGCGCACACACGCACACACACACGCCCTGTGCTTAGGGAGCTGTAGGTCTGATGGGAGACAGGCTCGGACAGAGCAGCGACAGCGACAGGGACAGGGACACAGCATCCCGTTAGCGAGCACTTAGACGAGAGAGACCTACCCACGAGGGACGAGCAGACAGACAGACAGACAGAGGGACGCCCACGGTGAGCGCGGGGGAGACAGGAAGGGAGTGAAAGCTACTTTTTATCAAAGGCCTTTGTGGCGATAATGTTTTGCTTCCAACAAACCCAGCACGAACAGTCACGTTAATGTCCCGGGTGAAGCGTGTGGGTGTCCAAAGGCAATTCTGTTACCTTGAAGAAGCTCATCCACACTTTGCAGTTTCTCGTTGGGCAGCGTCTTAACCTGCATGACCGTCCTTGGGAGGTAGCAGGTCCTTCCTGGTTGTGAGACTGGGGGGACCCAGGCTGGGCAGCCCGCGTTTGCAGGGAGTGGGTGCGCAAAGGTTCTCGAAGCCCTGGCCGTAATGACAGATGAGGTCCTCCCTGCGGGCCTCTGCCGCGCACACCCGCCCGGCACCCTCAACCGGCGCCGCCCGCTCAGTGGCTGGCTCGGTTCCAGGTCCCCTGTGGGAAACGGGAGCCTGTTGGCCCTCCCTTCTCATCTGAGAATGAGGGGACATTTCCAAAGAACCCGTGGCTGGCTAATTCCTGCCCTGCCCCGATGAGGGGAAGGGAACACGGAGTCTTGATAACTGCCGGGGGCGGGGGCAAGGCCCTCTGGGCACAGAGGGGCCTTCTTCTGGGGAGGTCCTGGCATCGGTAAGTGGGGAGAAGCCGCTTGGCCGGAGGAGATGGGGGGGTGGGGGGGGACTCGGTCAGAACGGCCCTGGCGAGGGTCCTGTTCTGTGTCAGAAAGCCGTGGGGAGGGGCAGACGGGCCGCGGCAGGCCTGGCTCGGGGACGTGACAGCGCGTGCAGCATGCACTGCTGGCTGCTGGCCCCGGAGGCCACAGGCGAGCCGGGCTCGGGGTGAGTGGGAGGCACACACGCAGCTGTGTGTTTCTTGGCAGCCTGACCTTGTAGGGCAGCTGACGGGTGGGGTCAAGGTGGCTGGGATGCTCGACCTCAGCCCCAGATACGGAAGAGAAACACAGCGCTCTGTCACGGGTGAAGGGACGCCCGCCGGTGGGCAGTGACCCGAGGGGGCACCGGCCCGCGGGCCTGGAGGGGACATGCCCTCACGGAGAACGGCTGAGGCCCTTTCCGGAACTGACTAATATTCCTTTAGGCCAAACCCTCCTAAAGCAAAAGTACTGTTAGCCTAAAAATAAAAAACCAGAGTGAGAAGCGATAAGCATTTATTTGAGATTAAAACGAAACAAAACACAAAGCTAGTCGGGAGGCACTGACTCAGGCAGAAACCCTGGCAGCGACCCGGTTAGGTGCCAAAGGCACGAGGCGTTTGCGAGGAGGGGAAGGGGGACAATGACATCCACAGCAGGAGGGGGGGGGTGTTTCTCTTGGCGCAGATAAGCTGACACAGTGACGCTGAGTCTAGATGTTTTTAATTTTCGGCCCATCCGGCAGCAGCCCTCACCTCTGCTGTCCTCGCAAACAGTTCTTGGGGACAGGATGCTGCCCTCGGCCCTGTGCAGAGGTCCTTTTGCTCTGTTGTGACATTCCAAGGCTTAAGACCCAGCCAGACGAGGGCCCTAGCTCCCTGCGAAGGTGGCTGCATTTGTATTATTTTTCTGCAGGAATTCCAAACGCCCACGGGAGACCTCCACGGTAAGTCACCGAGTCAGAAAATGGATCATCCCAAACCCTCATGCTGGGTGGTCTCCAAGGGGACGGGGACAAAGGCCCAGTGCATATCTGAAAATCACAGTCACGGTCCCCTTAGAAGGCGCCTGGCTGGCGATGGATGCCCTTAAGTCTTTATTTTCCCCCCACTCTCTCTGTAACCTTCTGAATATGCAGCGCCCTTGAAAATAGTGAGCAAGACCGACTGGCCGCCCTCCCGTGGGATTCCCGCGCCCACGCCGCCCCCGCCCTGACATCCACCACAAGCGGCTGAGTCCCCACACGCATCTGGGGGCCACTGCTCACCAGAGAAAGACGCCTTGTCAAGCTCAGAGAGGCACAGCGCGTTCTGAGGAGGGCGGACGGACTCGAGTCACGCGGAAGGTTCCGGGCCGTGTCCCTGGTCGAGTGGCAGAGAATCCGAACGCCCGGAGAGAGATGTGGGGACCCTCTGTCTGAGGGGAGGGCGGGGGCAGCTGGCAGGTGAGTGCACCCGGCCCTGGGAGCGAGCGAGGAGCAGGGCTGGAAACCCCCCGGGGAGGACACTGGGCGGGCAGCTCACAGCCCGGCTGGTCCCCAGAGCTTTGCTGAAGCTGGCGAGGGAAAAATCTGAATTGACGGTGACCTGTGACATAGGAAGTGCAGCTAAAAAGATGACGGGGCAGAGGCGCCGTCCATGTCCGCCGTCCACGGAGGTTTTTGGAGGGAGCAGGAGCCCGAGGGCCTGCGTGGAGGAGGTGTTTCTTTCTCAGGAGGCAAGGCTTGTGCAGCCGGACACCGTGGCTTTGGGGTCTGGTCTGAGATTCCGGCACTCGCTCCTTGGGACGGGGCGAGGAGGCGGTGCCCTTCCCGCTCCTCCTCCTGGCCAGCGGTGTGTGTGGGGGGGGTGTCCCCGCTGCTGCCCGCTGGTCTCCCTGCACCTTTGCGGGACTGGAGAGTCGGCGCAGGCGCGCGCAGCGCTGCACTGCGCGGCCGCGGGGTCCCAGTGGCCTGGCTGGGGCAGGTCGGGAGGCGCGCAGGAGCTGAGACAGTCGGTGAAGGAGCCTGCGGGTCCCAGGCGGTGCCGGTGCCGGCTGCCGAGATGGGAGGCGCTTCTGCGGGTCCAGCTGCCTCCCTGGGCCTCCAGGACCGGGGCCGCGCTGGCCGTCCGCGCTCGCCCCGCGCTCTCCCGCGCGTCGCGGGCCTCGGCGCTGGCGTCTGCGGAGCGCGAGGACGCGGAGCTGAGCCCGTGCGCCAGGCGCCAGGCGCGGGCGCGGAAGGAGCGGTCCAGCAGTAGGTAGATGAGCGGGTTGGCGCAGCTGTGGCCGAAAGCCAGGCAGGTGGCGACGGTGAGGCCCCAGCGCAGCGCCTGCAGCAGGCGACACGGCAGCGGCAGCGCCCCGAGGCGCGCCAGGTAGAGGCCGGCGCGCAGGGCCCCGAAGGGCAGCCAGGAGCCCAAGAAGGCGCCCTCGACGGCGCAGATGATGCGCAGCGGGGCCGTGGGGACGCGGCCCAGGCGCCGCGGCCGGCGCAGGCGGCGCGCCAGGAGGCAGTAGCAGAGGAGCGTGGCGCCCAGCGGCAGCGCGCAGGTGAGCAGCAGTAGCAGCAGCCCGAGGGCCTGGAGGGCGTCGGAGGGCCGCTCCCCGCACTGGCTGCCCGCGTCGCCGGGGAGCGGCTGCAGGTCGCGGTAGACCAGGGCGGGCAGGCCGGCCAGCAGCGCCGCGGCCCAGGCGCCCCAGCACAGGGCGCGCGCGCACCGCGGGGAGCGCAGCCGCTGCGCCGCGAGCGGCCGCGCCACGGCCAGGTAGCGGTCGGCGGCCAGGCCGGCCAGCAGCAGCGCGCCCGCGCAGCGCGACGCGGCCAGCGCGAAGCCGCTCAGCTTGCAGAGCGCGCGGCCGAACGGCCAGCGGCCGGCGCGCGCCGCCGCCGCGGCCCACAGCGGCAGCGTCAGCACCAGCCCCAGGTCGGCCGCCGCCAGGTGCAGCACGAAGGTGTCCGCCAGCCGGCGCGGGCCGCGCCGCCCCGCCAGCAGCCGCAGCACCACGCCGTTGCCCAGCAAGCCCAGGGCGAAGGCCGCCAGGTAGAGCGCGGGGACGAAGGCGCGGGCGAGGGGCAGCTCCCAGGCCGCGCACAGCTCCAGCTCCTCCTCCAGCGCGCCGGACCCCGAGTAGTCCCAGGACGCCGTCCCCGGGCTGGGGCTCCAGGGCTCAGTGTGGGACATGGCCCGCGCGGGAGCCAGCGCACGCGCACCCACCGCCGCAGCGCTGGGCGCAGGTGGCGTGGCGGCAGCTCAGCTCGGCCAGTGCCCAGCACCCAGCACCACCCTTCCTGCCCCGGTCCCAGGCGAGGGGTGGGCGGGAAGGTGGTGGAGGAGGAGGAGGAGGGGAGGAGGGCGTGGGTGGGAGGGGCAGCTTCTGGGATGGAGCTGGTGGCCTGCGATTTGGGACCGGCCGGAGGGGGAGGGCAGGGACAGGGCGGAGGGGCTTCACAGCTGGGTCCGGGGCTCCCAGTGGGCACAGCCTGAGGTCAGGGTTCAAGCGAGGGGCGAGGGCGGG
The DNA here is from genome assembly GCA_004027375.1 of Macroglossus sobrinus. Taxonomy (NCBI): domain Eukaryota; kingdom Metazoa; phylum Chordata; class Mammalia; order Chiroptera; family Pteropodidae; genus Macroglossus; species Macroglossus sobrinus. Next base: position 64,332 of record PVKZ01004524.1, on the reverse strand, counting down.
GGAAACCCCCCTCAGCTCTCTCCCCCACCCTCCACCCCCGCTCTCTTTTCTGGCTCCCAGGTGCCGTGAGGGGCTCAGAGGGGCTCAGAGGAAGATGCGGCCTGAGCCTGCAGCCGGCAGCTCCGCCCTGGGGGGCTGGGGAGCTGCCCCCTGGGACCCGCTGCCCAGCCAGGAACTGGCCACCAGGGCTGTACGTGGGTGTCGGTCTCCCGAGATGCTGGGCTCAATACCTGAAACGCAGTGGCTTTCCTGGCCCAACCAGGTACTCCTGCAGCCACGTGGGAGGGGTCCAAGTTTTGAGGGAGGGGTGCGGCGAGATTATCCAGATGGAAGGAGCAGAGCCGGGGGTTCAAATCCCATCTTCCTCCATCCCGCTAATCTACCTAGGAGGCCAACCACAGATGACACCAGACGAGGCCCGATTCAGCACCAGAGTCGCTGTCCCGAATCAGAGGACAGAAGTAGAGGAAGGGGAGAGAGTCAGCTGAGGGTTCACGGGGACGGGTGGGGTGCCTTGTGCCCTTGGCGTGGTGGCATGGAGCAGGGGTGGGTGAGGGGAGCCGCGGGCGCAGCGGGCATCCCGCGATGCCAGCGTGGTCCAGCCCCTTCCGGGAGATGCTGCGTTGGAACTTGAGTTCTAGTGTGTGTGCCCCACGGAGCCCACCCCTCTGTCACCAGGAAGGGACGACTGCCCCGCCCGGCCTCCGGGTGTCCACCATCGGAGGCGGACCGTCAGTGTTACTCTCGCCGCTAACTGCGCGCCCCTGAGCACTGCAGGCGCAGGCGCGCAAGGCGCTGCGCTTGGGGCCTTGGGGGTCTGGGCAGGGGCGCAGGTGCTCGAGCGCCGCGGGGGCTGCCGGGAACCGAGCCCGGGGCATGCGATGGGAAGGACGCATCAGAAAGGCATCCCAGGTGACGCTGCCAGGGAGAAATGGAGGTGGGTGAGAGCAGCAGCTCCTGGGCCCAGGGTGACCAGAGCCGGGTGGCAGGAGAGGAAGCAGATGACTGTAGGTGCTGAGGGGCCACTGGCCGTGTCTGAGATGGACAAGACACTTGTCTGCTCTGAAAAGATCTCTGGCAGAACTGTGGCCTGGACGGGGACAGGCTCAGGCCGGGAGACCCCTGGGGAGCTGTGGTGTCATTTGTGCTGGGCGCGGGAGGCTCTGACAGAGATGGCTGGCTGTGGGGACGGAAACAGGGTTCATGTAAGAGGTGAGAGTAACATCGTGGGTCTCAGCAGAGCGGGGGCAAGGGCGGGCCGTGGGTGGCTCTGTGGGGGACCAGGTGGATGCCACCCCCTTCCCCCCCCCTTGTGGGGACCCGAGGGACGGCAGCAGGAGGTTCAGAGCTTTCTAAGGTCTGATTTGCATGGGTGCTGGTGAGCGCCGCCCACATCCTGGTGGCCTGGGGGCTGCAGCCTCCCCTGGGAGGTGGCAGGGGCAGTGCTTGCTGCTTGCCCGCCAGGCCCAGAGCACCCTGGATGTCACCTTCCTTGGGCACGCCTCCGTCTGGGGCGCCGAGAGCGTGAGTGATTCTGAAAGCGAGATGAGCAGCGAGGGAACGAGGGAACCGCCAGGCGAAGTGAGGACGTGGGGAGCTGGGAACGGAGGACCTGAGTGGGGGCGGGGTTGGGGGCCGGGAGCGGGGGAAGCGGGTTGTTTACTGAACACACAGCAGCGCTGGCTTCCTGGGCTGTGGTCTGGCACCCAGGGGAAGTCTGCGGCCCACAGCACATGGTGAATCCTCCGTGCCCGGCTTGGGCCGCGCCCAGGGGGCCTTTCTGGACGGGAGGGAGCAGCAGAGACACCGCTCTGGGCCTGGCCCCCCAGGGGCCCCCCAGGGGCCCGGCCGGGGCTTGGGGACCCAGGCCCACGCCGCTCTTTCTCAGAGTCTCTGTCCACCGCAATTACTGGCGCCAGCCGGAGGCAGATGAGGCGATCAATAAATAAATGTCCAGTGTCTGGACTCTAGGTTTATTTCTGCCCATTAGCAGGCTATAGATTTAAGCTCTTACAGCGCCCCCCTCCCCCGCAATTTGAATATTTCCGTGCAAATCGCTTTGACCCTTTAGGAAAAGTCTTGAAAATTATATGTGCCGTTTTCGTCCCAGGCCTGGTGAATTTACTTTCAACCAGAGAGAGGGACGGTCTCAAAAGCATATTGCTTTCCAGCCTGCTTTTCTCAGAGCATTTTCCTGGGTTGCTTAATTTTCCAGTCCCTTAATTTTGGACATTTAGACCGTTTCCAGTATTTTACATTGTTCCAGAAACTTGTAAAAAAAAAAAAAAAAAACTCCTCTTCTACTTTTTTTTTCTTCTTTGGCGCTGTTTTCATCGTATAAATTCCCTGACTCAGGTCGAAAACTATGCGAATGCTCAGGGCTCAGAGATGCTTGCGATTCGCGATCTTGCAGCATCGTCTGAGGGGATCAGGCTCAATTCGATCTTGTTGGCAAAATATATTTCCGCTTTGACAGATAATGAGGTAAAAACGGTACCTCATTTTATGAGCATGTCCTTGAAAACAAACGAGACTGAAAATCTTTCCACATTTAATTCCTCTCCTGTGGACTGTCTCATCACGTGTCACACATTTATCTCTTGTATTTGTATATTTTATTCATCTATATGAACTTTATTTATATGAAATTTATGCTAAATCATCAATCATCCCATTTGATTTCAAATACTTCTCCAGATTTTTTTCTCAGCTACTTTTCTTTGTTTTCAGTTTTACCTTTTTAGATAGTCCAATTTGTTGCTCTTAGCAATTTCAGAGTTTAAAATGTTACTTTGTCGATTTAAAAACATGTACTTCTATTCTCGTTAAAATATCATTTTGTTTTTTCTAATCTACCTAGAGTGTCACCTTTTTTTTTCAGCTTTCCAATTTCCCCAACACCCTTAAATTAAAAATATATTTTCCAAACCCCTGCTCTCTGTGTTGTGACGTTGAATTCGTGGTTTACCTGTCTCCCCGTTGTCATCGTGTCTGTTCCTGTGCGGTGAGCACGAGGCCAGGTCCCATGTCGGTGGCGAGAGTCTGGCTTTACCAGCAGTTTTATTGTAAATTAAAGTTCTGCCATCGTGACCCTGTTTCCACATCTTAAAAATGGGCAAGGCGGTGTCCGCCTGCCGGGGCGGGTTGTGAAGGCCAGATTAGCCGGCCGAGTGTTCCTGGGCGGCGTCCCCCCGCCCTGGGCTCCACGGTGGCCTCACGGAGGACTGCTCTGTCGTCCCCGTCTCGCTGCCAGACTCACTGCGTGCCGGTGGCTCTGTCTTCTGGGACGTGAGCCTTCTCTGCACACAGTGGGTGCTCAGCACGTGCTTTGGGAACTCGGCCGGGAACCTGCGGAGGTGGCCACCCATCCGGGTGGACCCTGGGAGACCTGACGGCACAGGTCCCGGGGTCCCCCAGGGCCCAGCGGCTGACGGGCTGCTGCCCAGACGGTCAGCCTGACACCGCATCAACAGCGGCCGGCGGGAGGCTCACGGTGCCTGAGTCCCGAGTGGTAGCAGGGCCTTGTGTGTAGCCACGTCCCCTGCACGTCCCCACCCGTCTCCAGAGGTCCTGGGCTGGGAGCGGGGAGCTTTCTGTTTCATTCACTGTGACTGGGTGGCCGCCCAGACGGGGTTCCCCGCAGCCCACACACCCCAGAGCCTCAGTGCGTGCATGTGTGTGCGCACGCGTGTGTGAGTGAGTGTGTATGTGTGTGTGTGTGTGTGTGTGTGCGCGCACGCGCGTGCCTAAGAGCTGAGCAGCAGGGAAGTCCCTCATGCAGAAACGGCTGCAGATGGGGAGGCGATGACATTCTCCCTTCGTGGTCACCCTGAAGCTTCTAAACGAGGACCCCCGTCCCTTCCAGCGCCTTCCCAGAAAGTGAGCGCACCGTCCGGTCATCCGCAGCAGGACCGGGCGCTGTCTCCTCCGGGGTGGTGGGGTTCCCTGTGCAGTGACCAGTGAGACCGGTGAGGCCGGTGACCTCTGACCCAGGCGGGCCCTCCCTCCCGCGGGGCCAGCACGGGACCGGCCATGCGGGACATGGGGCACCCCGGCAGGTGGCGGGCAGCAGGCCGGCCTTTCTGAGCACGGGATCTGCAGGGCCGAGACCTCCGTGGTCCCCAGCACCGGGCGGTCCGTCTCCCCCACGCGCCAGCCCCGCCCTCTGCAGCTCTGCGCAGTCCGTGTGACAGAGGCCATGTGACAGAGGCCGTGTGACAGAGGCTGCCGGGCTGGGGTTTTTTTTTCATGACAACGCTGATGACTTATCTCGAGATGTGAGGCTTTCCTGAGCTCTGCCGCGCTCCCGAGGTGGTAACCCCCCCGTCGGAGCTGCTGACGCTGCTGACTCACCGAGCCGGGGCGGGCTGCGGCTTCCGTGCTGGCGTGAGGGGTCCGTGGTTTAGGCTGTGCGGGAACCTGGGCTTCGGGCCGGCTGCGCGACAGGTGCCGGCACGGCCGGGAGGGAGATGGGGGACTCGGCAAAGACCGTGGGGCAGACTCCCCGGAACTGAGGTGCTGGGATGGGGGCCAGTGACAGCCGGCGAGGAGCGGGGGACGTCGCCGCCAGGGTGTAGTGGCCGATCCTACGGGCCTTGGGAGCCGAACAGGTGCTGGGAGGGAGCGGGTTTCGCCGCGAAGCTGAAGCTGAGTGTGGTTTCAGGCCTCTGCGCTTCGCAGGGCGAGGAGCCAGGAGGCCGGGACGCCCGCGGGTGCGGGAGGGAGCGGGTGCAATGGGCCCCGCCCCGCCCCACGAAGAGCCCTCGCTGCTGTTTCTTCCAAAGAGAAACTGTGGTCCCTGCAGACTCCCCGGATGTTCTTGAAGAGCCTGTCGGCCCGCCCCTGAGGTTGGCAGGACTCCGCACTCCTTGTCCCGAGGGCGGGGTCTGGCCACCCCGCTGCGGTGTCAGCCCGGGGTGGGGGTCTCCCCCGCTGCCACTCGAGAGTGACAGAGAGCCAGGCCAGGGCACACACCGTGAAGCTGTGCGTGTGCACGCTCCTCTCGTGCTGCCCGAGCCCACGGACACATATTCTCACGTTTGAAACGGACCACACAGGGAACACCGTGGGAGGGTCGCCCTGCTCTGGAGGGTGAGACTCTAGCGCCCACACGCTGGGGACGGAAGCTGTTTCTTCTGGTACGTAAGACAGAGGAAAGAAGGCTTCTTTGTTGCTGTTTTTTACGATTTTCTTTCATTTTTTCATTTTTTCGTGCCTACAGCACCTGGTCTTCCTAGGTGGCCGGTCTCCCATCCAAGTACCAACCAGGCCCGACCCTGCTTAGCTTCCGAGGGCAGACGTATCCTGCACCACCAGGATGGCACGGCCGCGGAGTGAGAGATCTTTTTATTTTAATCACTCTGGTCTCAGGGTGTAGAATCGGCCCAATCAAAGTGAAACTTAACAGAATGAGTCAAGAAGCCACTCTACGTGGCCAGCGTGTCATCAGTGAGGTCGTTAGCCATTTGGTTTCCGCGTAGAGAATGTTAATTCTGGCATGATTATTACATCACCGAAACAGTGCATCCGTGGGGGAATCGTGACTCGGTGTGAGACGGGCACAAACATTTCTGCCCCACTACGCGGGCTGAGTAATGAGCACAGAAGTCCCGGCACAAAAGTAATCGACGTCTAAGATTACTCACAGCGGCCTCTTACGCATAAACGAGTTTTTAAATTTAAACATAGGTTAAGAGATAGGAAGACCATACGGTGAGTTTGCCTACGTTCACATAACATTCGGAAAAGACCACATTTCATTCAAGAACCGGGAATCGTGGGGTGCCATGCTTTTATTCAAATGAGGGGGGACTACACTGTACCAGGGAATGGCGAATCTGACAGCGTCTCACAGCGCAGCATCCTGGAAAACCCGTGAGCGACACCCTGGACTGGACGCCGCCCGCCGGACGCCGCCTGACGGTGTCCGCGAAGCCATCCTTAGAAAGCTGAGTCTGGCTTTAAACAGCCAAGCGCGAACGGCACCAGTTATTCTAACACAGGCTCGAAGAAAGAGCTCCCCGGGGCCGCATCGAAGGGCCGGGCCCGACGGCCGGCCACGGCGGTGGCCGCGACGAGCGTTTGGCAAACGTACACTGAACAGTGGTCAAAACGATTTGACCTCCGACGACAAAAGCACCGGTGTTTCAATGGGATGCACGAACGCCTCCAGGCTTGGTGAAACGGCGTAAGTGTCGTTTGTACAATTGTAGAAACGTAATCCAAAAAGAAGAAAACTCGGTAGTCCACGGCCGGACGCACTGACCCGCCAGGTCCTGTCTGGGTGTCGGGACCCCCTCCCACGGCCCTGCCTCCCATTGTGAAAAAAACTTAACGGCCAGCGAACAGCGTGACGAAGACTGCTCGGGTGAGGGAAATTGCATCAAAAAGAACAAATTTAGTGACGTGAGATGCGGGCCAAGTCTCCTTTTGTTTTTAACCCGGTCTTCGTCTGAACACTACGGGACAATTATTCCCTTCGAACGGTGATAGAAACTGTCATCCGAAAGGTAGAAGGTGCAATGCCCCATGTTTAATGTCCATATATTATACACCCTCTGTATACACTCAGGGTACACGAGTTACACATCCTGGTCTCTCACATGCACACAGTAGAGCACAAGTAGTTCTGAGCTACGCGTATGTCTCGCACAGGTATTGGAAAAAAACTCTCTGAAATTTTTTTTTTTGTACAGTTTTAACAAATATACATAAATAGGAGAACATAAATTACAGGAACATATCGACAGCCTTTGATAAAGTGTCGGTAACTCAGATGCACGGATAATGGGATACTAGCCGCGTGATAGTAGAAAAGTATGGTGCAGGGACAGCCCACCCCCGTTGTTCTCAAAGTAAGTCAATACATCGTGTAAGATATTCAGTTATTTCTCTAAACACCTCCGTTAGAGAAACGTGTATATACTTTAGTCTCCACTTCCCACCCAAGAAGACAAACCGCGCGTCTCATGTATGATACAATACTGCCGCCCCCCCCCCTAAGTTACACGGTTGTCACAACACTGAAACGGGACAGGGTCACACGACCGTTCAAGTCTTTTCCTGAGAGTGAAGTTTCCCCCCAACGAACCCTCCGGTACACACTGTCACAAAGGTCACGCAGAGAAGATTTCAAGTGTCTACTCAATCTAAGCCGTTCCCCTCGCCAAGGACCAAAAAAAGAAGAAAAACTGAAGTCAGTAAAATAATGTGAAGCTATTTTAAAATTAAAATGTAGCCCTTTGTACAGTTTAAAAATCTCTAAATATAAGCTTTTATATTAGTTATAAATAGAACGTAAAGACTTTTCGAGACTGTGCAGCAGGAAGTCTTAACCTCTTCGGGCCCAAAGACAATCCTCCACGTGTCCTTCACTTCTGCCAGCTCATAAAGTGACTCGCTGAAGAGAGAGAGAGAGAGAGAGCCTTTTCCGGTAAAGGCGCCATCGAAGCTCTTCTGAGCTGGCCAGAAGTGGCAAAACGACACTGCTGTCATCAGCAACTTCTCATACCTGCGGTTAAGCTCACGTGGTTTAAAGTGACCCTACTAGCAGCTCATCATGACACCTCTGACTTGATAGAGAATGTTAATACTCGAGTGAATAATAAATAGAGAGTTGTAAATACTTAGCGGAATGATCCTTGCGAATGCGCTAACACCACTGAGACGTGAGGGTTGCCTGCGGCACTGAACGCTAGTGTTTCTCTTAGAATCGGGAGAGCGGGGCACGTCCCCCGTGGAGCAAGCGTCTGGTTCTCCTCATCTCCACACGAAACAAGATATCAAGTTCTCTTGGAAGCAACCCTCAAGGAGAGAAAATGTCAAACCAAACCACCTGAAGACAAGCACGTACATGAAAAGTTAAAAAAAAAAAAAAAGCAACAGATAAAACGCCTAACTACTTATCTCACCACGTTCCCACCATGCGTCCAAGTAGTGGCTGAGAATTCAGTGCCTCGGCGTTCCTGGAATCCAGCAGTGACCCCCGGCGACACATCTCCATTCGTGGGTCCCCCGGGGCATCCTCACCCGGCCCGCCCGCCTGCGAACCCCCCGCGAGCCGGCGGCCTGTGGCCTGTGCCCCGCACTCCACGGTGACGGGGCCCGGTGTCACTGTGGGCGGACAGACGTCTTGCTGGCGACGAGAGCCCGCCGCAGGCAGGCGGGACGGAGTGCAAAGCCCCCAGCGGCGCCGTGCGGCCCGCGCTCCCCGGGGCCCTACGCTTTCGTGGGGAGCAGTTTCTTGGGCGTCACCGGTCTCTTGGTCTGCCACAGATGGCTGTGGATGGTGATGGCGTCCACGCTGGCGGACAGCGTTTTGGCGGGTATGTGGCTGAACTGCTTCCTGTCCGAGTTGTATTTGTAAAGCCCCTCGATCATTTTCTTGGTGATGGATTTCGGGCCTATCCCCGTCAGTTTATTGATGTCTTCGGTTTCGGGACAGTACGTGTACAAGGACCGGAACTGGCAGCCCGAGTCGCGAAACAGGATCAGGAAGTTGTTGGCATCTGACTTCTCCATTTCCTGCGCGATGAACGACAGAAGCCAAACCACACCGACAGCGATGAACACCCTTAAACCAGCACTTCACGGAATAACCGAGCCACGTTTCCTGGCCCAATCTGATGACGGTTAATTTAAAATACGAATCCCTAATAACCCCAATGAGGCGCGTGTCCTAAAGGCAGGGCACACTTTCATTAAACACGCATGCGGACTCCCCATGCCGAGGCAGCCGCTCACCCTGGTCTCGGCCAGACTGTCCCCAGCGCCGCGGCCAAGCGGGCACCGGCTGACTCGCCTCCTCGGCCGCCTTTTAACAACAGGGAGTCGTGTCCCCTGCGCCCATGAAACAGGGACGCGCGGATCTGGGCCAGGAGCTGACTTGTCACTTTTTGTTCTCACCCGAGTCCGGAGCCCCACTTGGAAGCGAACTCGATCTAACCGACCTAAAACCAGTGGGGACCCGTCACGCGCCGCTGGGATGCAGAGACCCTCGGCGGGAAGGGCCCCCGAGCGGAGGCGGGCACCCCGGCCGCACACACACTCACCTCCAGGATCTTTTTCTTCTGGCCTTCGTTCACTTTGCCAGCCAGACAGCAGTGGGCCAACGCGTTCTGTATTATGTGCTTGTTGGACTTGGCGCTGGGCTCTTTGTAGAGCTTTGGTCCTGGGTACGGATGTGACGACAAAAACAACACCACTGAGTCAGAAGTACAGACAACGCCACTGTCCCCACGCTGATGAGTCCCTGGGGACCCCGGGCTGGCTCGGCCACAGCCAGAGCCTGGCCCCGTCCCCACGGGCCCCTCGCAGGGTGTCCCTGGCCCCCCGAGGCTGCCACGCGGAGCCGTGCTGGATCAGACACTGCTGTAAACGCCACCCTAGGTCACCTTCTGTCTCGAGTGTGCCAAGGCTGCTGGTGAGCCTTGAGCGGAACGGGTCCGTCCCGTGCGTGCTCTCCTGTCACCTGCCGTCCTGTGCATGCCCCTCCTGTCACCTCCCCACAGCGGACCGCGCTTCGCCCCACTTCCTCTCGTGCTAGTCTCAGCCCGCCTTCATCTCAGCGATGCCCGCCCCGCGGGGGTGAGGGCAGGACCTGACGGGGACCGCGAAGCTGGACGCCCTCCCGGGGCCCCTTCCTCCCAGCGCTCCTCAGCGCGTCCCCACGCTGGAGGCACTCCGTGGGTGCCGGCCTCGGCACAGTGCTCAGGGACGGCGGCCTGGACCCGCTCCGGACCTGCCCTGGGAACGAGGACGCGGGCACGGCCAGCAATGTTAGTGAGAAGCAGGGGGACGACGTGTAGTTCTGTTGGAAACTTGTCCCCATTCACAGGGGACCAGTCCCCTAAGTGGCCCTGGTCGCCGACACTGATCGCCCTGGCGGCGTCTCCGATCGGTGCCCTGGGTTGGACCACGGCGCCAGTGTGCCCTCCTGCCGGAGGCCTGTCTCTGGCCTCGTCTCGGGGTAGAGCGTCCCCGGGAAACCGCAGACACGCACCTGTGTACTCGGTCCCCGAAGCCACCGATGACGTGGTCGACGCGTTTTCCCAGTCCTTCTCTCCGTTTCGACTGCCACAGCGACTCGGGGACAGGAAGCCCTCCACGGACTCTGATCTGAATCGTAGACACAACTTTGTTACGCCTCCACCAGAGAAAGGGCACTCGGGGGCCAGAAGGGTGTACGCGACAGTACCAACCAACATCCATCAAGCCAGAGGCTTGAAAGCTAAAGACAGTGCCAATGCCGTCCTCGTCACGGCTGTCCCTCCGAGCGCGAGGACGCCCGGGCGCCCCAGGAGCACAGCTGTGACCTGGCACCTGGCACGGAGGGACGGAGATGCACAGAGCGGATCTCAGCTGACGTGGGCGTCACAGTAAACGGTAATGAAACGCTGACTTCTAGTTTCTAATCTACGTTCCAGAAGGGGACAGTGCAAGAGAGAGCTTTCCTAGGTCACTGGCACCTGCTTTGGAATTAATCTAAGGGGGAAAAAGGCTTTGAACTTGGTGGGACATAAACCAGAGAGGCTGGCACTATGCAGGTGACGCTTCTCCTGTTACTACAGACTATGATTTTATTACGACCGTACGAGCCAATTACTGTTAATGCTTCATGATTAACGAAAACCATCTTATCAATGTCCGCAATTCTAAAATTCTAAAAGATAAGCAGTGAAAGATCAATGATCTCTTTACATATGTGCACACACATATATATCATATATATGTGCATATATATGTTCACATATATGATATATATGTTCATGTATTTCTTTGCACAGAAACCAGACTGTTGTCATCAGCGAAACTGATAAAGAGCTGTGACTGTGACTAGGGCAGGGGACATCGGGCACAGGGCCGACGGGCTGGGCGCACCTGGGTGTCCTCTTGCCTGAAGGCACACTCTCGTTGTCCCCCGTGTCCAGCGACGCCAGAGAGAGGCTGGAGGCTGAAAAACACGGTACATGTGTGAAAACAAAACCGAAAACTTACAAGGAACCACTGGAGAGTCTGCTTGTTGGGTAAAAAGCCGGTTTCTGGACACGAGCTGCTTTCTGTGTTTTCCTTCCCTTTCCTTTACTCTTACTCTAAACGTACAGTAAATACGCCTGCATGCAAATATGCACAGTTTATTTGAAATCAGCTATGAACCTACCTAAGAAATAACGATAGTTAATTGCTGTCACGATTTATCCCAAAAGGAAAAGTGGCAACATGAGACACGATATAGTGATTATAAGAAAATAAAGGTAATAAAAAGAAAATTGACAAAAAGAATAAATATTTTTAGGAATCTCTAATTCCTAGGTGACAAGTTAACTTACTAATTTCAGTCAACACTGAGTATCAACAAATTTCCTTGGCTGGAAAAGGCAGAGGGATGTTATTTTTCCTTAGTTTTGGAATGACCGCATGGGAATTCTCTAACGTTTTGCTCGGTGTTGGGGTCCTCTGAGCTCGTGCTGACGGTGGGCGCGGGGCCCCCCACAGCTGCTCTGCCGCAGGCAAGCGCGACAGGCAGCCCGCGCGCGCGTCCCGACCCTGGTGACACTGCCACGGGACGCGGCGGCCGCTCTGCTGTGCAGACACGGGGCGCGGGGACCCCCCGGGAGCGTCTCCCAGGCACACCGCGGCACAGCCCGGTGGCGGGGCTACCTGGGGGGCCTCTGACGGGCGTCTTGGGGGACTCGACGTGGTCCCTGTGGATGGACTTGGGGCGCGGCTTCTTGGGCTTGGCGGCCGCGGGCCGGGGCTTGAGCACGCTGTCCATGTCCTCCATGAGCTTCAGCTGCTTGCGCCGCAGGTACTCCTGCCGGATGAACTCCCTGCGCGCGCGCTCGTCCTCCTTGCGCTGCCGCTCCTCCTCCGTCCTGCGCCTGCGGGGAGCCCGCGGCCGCGCCGTCAGCCCGCGCGCCCCCTGCCCTGTGCCCGCCACGGCCCGCGCCCCGTGCCCCCGACGCCTGCGCTCCGTGCCCCCCACGGCCCACGCCCGCGCACCCGCGCCCTCAACGCCCATGCCCCGTGCCCCCGACGCCTGCGCTCCGTGCCCCCGACGGCCCACGCCCGCGCGCCCCCTGCCCTGTGCCCGCCACGGCCCACGCCCCGTGCCCCCACGGCTCACGCCCGCTGACGCCGCCACCCCGCGCCCACGACGCCCATGCGCCCCCCGACGCCTGCGCCCGCGCGCGCGCCTGAGCCCTCCGACACCCACACGCCCCCAGCCCCACGCCCCGCCGCAGCCGCCCCGTTACCGCGTCTCCTCCTTGCGGTGCTCCATCTCCGCTTCCAGCTGCTGCTTCCGGAGCTGCGTCTCCTTCTCCCTCCGCAGCCGTTTCTCCAGCAGAGCCGCCCGCTTCATCGCCATGTCGTTCTCTGCTTTCTGATCATCCTAGGGACCAATTTCAGGGAGAAAGAGGAAGTTTCTTAGGCGCTAATGGCCCGGTTCCAGCTGCGGTAGTCACCCCTGCAGCAGGAAATGTGAGCCATCCACCCAGGCCACCCTCTCCCAGCCCTGCGGCCCCTTGGGCACGCTCCAGGACTTACAAGGAAGGAGCAAGGAACTAAAGTAAGGTGACAGATTCTACCAGGTAACAAAGGGTACGAACTTACTGCATCCCGTGTTTTCAAAACGTAGGAGTCGGCAAACCACAGAAAGGAAAAAGGACCGTTTTTTGGACCCTAATAACTTGAGAGGGGAGTTTCCCAGTTTTTAAAACCGCATTTAAATTGTATTTAAAATACGTGCTCAGTAAAGAGAACCCAAGCGAAAAAGCAGCGGAAACCCGCCAGCGTTACGGCCGCACACGGGCCCTGCCACAGGCGGCGGCCCGGCGGTTCCCTCGCTCGCTGGGTTCGGAAGGACGCTGAAGGTCCCGCCCCCGACGGCAGGAGCCGCCCGCCCTGCGGCCCGACAGCACATTCGCGGTCCGCCGGCCTCCTGGGCCCGCCTCAGTTTCCTCTCGGGAGCTTCCCGAACGCCCCAGGACTCAGGAAGTGACAAGGTCTAGCTCCAGACATGGCTGCTCGTCTCAAGGACTCTCTGTGACACTTAATCAGCACGCGATTCCCGGGCGTCTAACGCCGTCACCACACAGTGCCCAGCACACGGGTGTTACAGCGGAAAGAAGACTCAGGTCATGAGCGTCAAGGTCACGGGCGTCAAGGTCACGGGCAGGGGCGCCGTCCGGGGGCTCTGCACCGGAGCCCAGGGATGAGCTCCGGTCGGCGAGGCGGACGGCCAGCCCGACACCCAGACGCTGGGGTGGGACATGCGGAAGGCCCCGAAAATGATGCCGAGGGCTTCGAACTTCATTCACCAGGCGACTCCACGTTCTCTGCCCAGAGAGAGACTCAAGGGCGGTTCCCCGCGTGGGAGAACTATCCCGGGTGGCAGGCGGAGACGGGAAAGGCACCAGCAGGGGCCGAGGGGACAACGCAGGCCAGGAACGGGCGTGGGGTGGTGAGGACGCGCGGAGGGAAGGCAGGCGGTCGGGAAGGGGTGCAGATGCGGGGGGCAGGTGCTCTGCCCACTTTGCATAAAGGGTTTCCCCGCTGCCTTCCGCTCTCTGCGAGGAACAGGGCGCCCAGGGAGGGCCTCTGAAAGTGGGCAGGAGGCCCATCCGCGAGCGCTCACCGTCGCACCCCATTCAAAACTGTGGTTTTACGTAGTTAACGAATAGAACGCGACTCATATTCAAATCCCTACGCGTTCTAAAGGGTCCAGAGGTCAATCGTCCCGAGAGCAGCTTTACAATAAGTCACCAATCTCCGGCGTTAAGTGATTCAAAGTAAAACTGGCCAGGGTGATCACTTCAGTGTTCTTCGCTCTTATTCTCGCAGGGCTGCCGTGTGTCTCCTTCTGAAATCTTAAATTACACACCTGACTTCCGTCTACATGCCACGTGTGGCGCAGGGTCAGAGATGACTACGTTATCCCCTTAACTTAAAGAAAAACACGAATAACAAACATGTTTCCGATTGTTTAAAAAAAGAATCTGTGTACTTCCCTATAGATGATTTGGAAAATATAGAATGCGACGAGGAAAGAAATGATAGTTAGGAGAAATGTTGGAAAATATCACTAGGATTTTGTTTTTCAAATGCCTGTGGCACACGTCAGGATCCCCGCCACGCAGAGGTGACACTGCACTGTGTCCGTGGGCTACAGCCCTGCTCCGGCACCGGGGCCGGCGTCGTCATGGGCTAGACCCTCATCCAGTGCCTGCAAAGGAGCCCCGTCGGTGACAACTGCTTGGGCTGTATGTGCTTTTAAATGTTTCACTCTGGGGCACTTTGAGACACTTTCAAACGACAAGGCGCATGGCGCCCACGCACCAGCCCTCTGCGCCCAGCAGCTCTGGAAGGGATCGGAACAGCGGGGGGGGGGGGGGGGGGGGGGGGGGGGGGGGGGGGGGGGGGGGGGGGGGGGGGGGGGGGGGGGGGGGTGCAAGGCGGAGGAACAAGAGCCGGGCGTGAACACGCGTCGCGATGGAGAGGAGGCCGCTCCAGACGCCACGGCCGGCTGAGCGCCCGCCAAGGGGACAGCGAGTCCACTTGGGACCGCTGGCAGCCCGGGCACAGGGGCCGCCGCCGCCAGCTGAGAGGCGCCCCCCCCAGCCCCCACAGACGCTGGCACCCGCGCGGGGGGCGTTACCTTAAAGAAGAAGCCGCAGCACACCTTCTGGTCGTCGTCCAGCGGCTCCTTGTCGCTGTCCCCGTCGCCCTTCTCCACGGACACGTCGGCCTTTTCGGGGGCTTTCAAGTCCGAGAGGGACACTTCGATGAGGCTCGTGCTTTTGGGGGCGGCGGGCGGGGGGGCCGGCCGCGGGGCGGGGTCTGGGGGCCGGCCCGGCTGGTCCTCGCTGGGCGTCAGGCACACGGTCTCGGTGATGGGCTGCGACAGGACCTCGGAGACGGTGGAGCCCGGGGGTTCGGGCGGCGGCTCGCCCGCGGGGCCGGGCCCGCGCGGCGCGGGGGCCTCGGGGGCGCCCCTGGGCGGGCCGCCGTCGTCCCCGAAGCACACGAAGGAGCGCGTCTGGATGGCCGCCTGGCTGGGGGAGAACCTGCGCAGCCGCGGCAGGCTGTCCACCGACCGCGGCGGCGTCAGCGTGCGGTTCAGCGGCGCCAGCTTCAGGTCGCTGGGCCGGGGAGTCCGCTGCGGCCGGGCGGCCGGGGCCGCGCCCCTGCGGCCGGCGGCCTGTGGCGACGGGTGCGCGGGCCGCGCGGCGTCGGGCGCCGGGCCGGCCTGCCGCGGGGCCTTGGGGTCGCGCGCCTGCCGCTGCGGGGACGGCTGCGGCGGCGAGATGACCCAGGCCTGGCGCTCCCGCATCTGCATGAGCAGCTCCTGCTGCAGCGACAGGCGCTGCATCTCCTGCTGCAGGAAATGCAGCGACGCGTTCAGCTTCTCGATGGACCGCGTGTACTCCGCCACCTCGCCGTCGTGCCCGGCCTCGTCCGGCGCGCCGGCCGCGCCCCACGGCTTCTCGGGGTCCCCGGGCGCGGTGGGCGACTTCGGCCACGCGGCCGGGGGGCTGTCCCCGCTGTCCCTGGTGCCCGCCGGGGGCCGGCCGCCCGCTCCGTCGGGCCCCTGCGCCTCGGCGTCGCGGGCCCGCTCGCCGAACACCTTGTCATCCTCGGCGCCGGCCGCCTCCTCGCGCATGGGGGAGCCGCCCTCGCCCTTCCGGCGCACCACGGTGAGGAAGGCCGTGCGCCCCACGCGCTGCCGCTGCCGCGTGAACGCCGCCTCCACCTTCTTCTTCTGCGCCTCGATGGCGCGGCGCTTCTCCTCCAGCCGCATGCGCAGCTGCAGCATCTCGCAGGCCAGCAGCTGCGTGGCGTCGCGGCCCGGGGGCGGCGCGGGCTCCTCGGGCGCCGGCGGCCAGCCCCCCGCGGGCGGCGCGCCCAGCTCCGAGCCCTCGGGCGTGGTTTTCTGGGAGCTGCTGCCGCTGCTGCGGCCGTCCGTGTGGTTGAGCTTGCGGAACTTCTGCTCGGCGAAGCTGGTCATCTTCACCCCGGAGCTGGACGACGCGCTGCTGCCGGGCTGCGAGCGGCCGCTCACGGAGCTCGGGCAGGGGCTGAGCGCGTCGCGGGCGTGCGGGGCCCGCGCCGCGTCGTCCGCGTCCGAGTCCAGGCTCACGGTGTAGTCGCGCAGGGACGAGTCCTCGTCCAGCGTCTCGGGCATGTCCTCCGACGGCACGTGGATGCCCGTGTCCACCTCGGTGTTGTCGCTGCCCGGGCTCAGCGCCCCCTTCGTGTCGTCGGGGCTCGGCGCGCGCAGCTGGCCGCCCGCGCTCCGCACGCCCGCGTCCTGGCCGTGCAGGAAGAAGCCGCCGGCGGGCTGCGCGCTGCGCGGGGGCGTCTCGGCGTCGTGGATGATCTGCAGGGCCTCCTCCACGCTGGGCGTGTCCCCGCGCCCGTCCCCGGGGGCGCTGTGCTCGGTGGCGTCCGGGGTTCCCGGGGCCTGCGGGGTGCCAGGGGCGCCCACGCCCAGCTCCTCCTCGATGCCGCGCGCCCCCTCCTCCCCGTTCACGGGCCGGAAGGACAGACTCCTCCGGATGCTTCTGGACGCACGGCCACCGCCCGGGGACAGGCCCTCGTTGCTGACGGAGCGCGTGAGGCCGCGGTCCCCCGCGGGCCTCGGCGCCACGCCGCCTTTATCGAACGAAATGTTGAAGGAAACGCCGTGCACCGATGACCTGCGACAAACGGAGGAGAAATCCCTCAAGCCACCCCAGAGAAGCGAGTTCGCTATTTGAAGGCGCAGTCGTCCCCCGGCGTCCGCAAGGCCGGGGCGTCCGCGAGGCCGGGTCCCGGGACCCGCCGGACGCCAGGGGCGAGGCGCTCTGGTCCCCCGGCGCATGCCCAGTACGGGCGTGCGCCCTGCGCGCCCCCCGAGGGATCGCCCCTGCGCTCCTCACAGCGCCGGGCGCGGGGCGAGGGCTGCGGACACCGCTGTCGCGCCGCAGCACTGGGAAACAAACAGTGACCAGCCACTGCCACCCAAGCAGGTGGCGCACGGCGGCCGTGACCTAGCCCTTCTCTTGTCTGCGGTCGCATGAATCCACGGGTGCTGGGCCCGCGGACGCGGACGGCCACCATATACTTCCTCTCCTCCCCCCCCCCCATTCTTAATCCTGCCATCCTCCAGGTGAGGTTCCGGCTAGGGGTGACCTTTCCCTTTTAGCCCCCCTGACCCCTACCACCTGCTGTGTTGCCCCTTTTCAAATTTAGATGCTGATGAAAAGTCCACTGCGATTTGCCTAACAAAAGAAAGAGACAAGGGAGAATTAGCACTTCTCACAGAAAGGGCCTCTCTTCCTCACCGTTTCTCCTTGGGCCATGTCCCTATGAAGCCATCCACGTAAGACATAGAGGAAGACCTCCTAATTCCTCCTTCAAATGCAAAAAAAAAAAAAAAAAAAAAAAAAGTCACTGAAATAGAACATTTTAACTTACAGCAATTTAACGGATTTCACACGTTTGAGGAGTCATTAGCAAAATAGTAAGTCCCTACGTATGGAGAAACGGAGAGCATTTTGTTAATAAAACCTTTTAGTGTGTGTACATAACATTAAAAAAAAAACTGGGTGTTTTTGTTTTTTTTACAGATTTATTCTCGGCACTTCCCAGTGAACCTGCGTAAATGGCACTTACTTCCTAGGCCTTTTCAAATCGGTTACCTGCGGCTGAAGAATGGGTTTGGGGACGGGGACGTCCAGAAGGCAGATGAGGATGGGGGCGTGGAAACGGGGCTCCTTCCGCACTGCAATGTGAAATAAACGTCAAATGTTACGTTTTAACTCTTCAGTGTAACCTTCACTGTAGAGTGGCTGAAATTAGACACAATATTACAACCTCTGATTCTCCACCCTAAGTTAAACATAAGGAAACGTAACACGCTGTTTAAACCCAGAGTGGCTGTGATATGCATCGCTAAGCATTTAATCTCCTTGACAAAGAGCCTGAAGTACTTCCAATTACATCCCACTGTCCTTGAGAGAGAGGATATGCACATTATTTCCTTTTCACAAATAGAAAGACAGAAATAAAGAGTTAAAATCAAAGGCGTCAGTTTGCAACACTCAGATGAGTCTCATTGTGGAAGCTGCAGGTGTGATAGCCACCCCCACACACACACACCCTGGAGCCTCCCCCGCCTGCACCCCGACAGTGACATCGGGGTGACGCCGTCAGCCACCCTGGAGCCCTCGATGCCCAGACCCGAAGGACAGAAGCCGTCCTGTTATTCCTTCTGATTTAAGTCCACCCGATTCCAGCTGACACTGGGAATGAGACTGTCAATTCTGAAAATTATGACATCTGGCCAGAATTTGCTTTTCCTGGTTCTAAGGTTTAAGTCTGTGTGGACTGCCGTGCACCCAGATGGAAAAGCAGCATCACGCCACGTGTCCGGGACAAATTGGGGAACAGAAGGTGGTGGCTGCTGTTACTCCCTCAGGCCACCCCATCTCGACCTGACCCAGTCAGCGGGGAGTCCGAAGACAAGGGCATCGCTCAGATCCCGGAATGAGGGCGCACGGTGAGCCCTTAAGGAAAGGGGCTGGGGCTCCCCCTGCCTTAGGGAACGCTTGTCTGCAGGGAAGAAGGAGGAGGGGCCCCCAGGAGTGAGTGCAGGTCCTCGGGAGAGGAGAGGAGAGGGACTTGGTCATCATCCGAGTCCTGAATGCACAAGCCTGTCCGCAGTTCTCGAAATCATGGATGACCCGCTCCTGAAGCAGAGGGCTTCGGAGGTTTTAAAGACTAGTAGCCTCAGAGTCACCACCTGCGACACCCACTGCGTTCTGAGTTTTCGAGGCAGTTCGGGTCACAGCGCACAGGGCACACGGAGGAGACAGCATGTAGGAACAGCTTTCCGTGGGAGAAAGGGACACACCCCGGATCAGCATGGCCTACGGTGACAGGGTCACTGTCACCATCACACTCATGCTCGGGTAGCTAGGCGACCAAAAACTGTCCGTGGGCAGCGAATCCAAACGCTTCCCTGCCCCGTGGGAACGCTCAGAGGCAGCTGTTGGCTCGGGCTGGGGGCAGGACAGAGCGGGCAGTGGCATCAGGGTGCCCGCCTGGCACTCGGGGACGGACCCCAGGCCCGGGTGCCGCCTTCAGCCCGAGTTCAGTCCCACGTGAGGCCCACGATTCATTCAGAAAATACTTTCAATTTCTCACTCAGAATTTTTACAGCGTCTATAAAATGTCTTGAAGTTCAAGGAAAATGAGACTCAGAGCATGAGAGAGAACGAGAGAGAATTGATTTTTTAAAAACCCACAAGATAGATAATTTTAAACTTCAAAAAATCAGATAATTGGGGAGTCCCAAGTCAATATAAATTTTAGGTTCTAATAAATACACACGAAAAGCTGCTTACAGGATCTGCTAAAAAACATTTTTAAATAAAATTTCTCCATCATATATTTGGCTCACAAGTCAGGATTTTCCTGATAGTAAATTTTTACTTACTATCTCAACAGCTACGGTAAGTAGCAAACAAAACAATAGGAAAAACTGCCTCAAAGATTTAAAAAGTCATAAAAAAATTTAAAAATCTAAACAGAATTTAAAATTTCCCACCCACGCCTAAGCAGTTCTCAGTCATAAACAAGATTCGCAGCAAAAGTGTGGTTTCGGGCTAGTTTTACTGACGTCGACCTTATTCTCCCACTTTTCAGGGTGATTCATAAAACCCTACTTATGAAACATGCATTTTGGTGTAAATTTCAACTGCATTTAAGTTTAAAACAGGCTTAAATCGGGTAAGCTAACGAAAACGTCTAGTTCGAAGTCCGTTTCAGAAACGCTAAGGTGACGTGTTTACTGTGACTTCGTCGGCAGAGAGAGGCGGCGGCCGTGAGGTCACGGGTACCTTGGCGTCGGGTCAGAAGCACACGAGCTGTCCCAGGCGTGCCGTTTGGCAGTGTTCAGGACGGGGGTGGAAGGCATGTCATTCACAAGCTCAGCTACGATGAGAGATTGAAAGAAAAAAAAAAAATCCCTTCAAAATGACACGCTTAACATGTTTCCAACATGATTCCAAGATTTCTGAACCACAAATGAACGTTTAGATTGAATCTCAAGTTCCCTGATTACTTACAGAGAAGTCATGGTGTCTTTAAAGCTATCTTTGAAAATAATTTTCAAAAGATAAAATAATCTTTAAACTCTTTTAAAGTGCTCCCCCTGCCTACAGCTCCTCCTCCTCCTTCCCGATCCCTCTCTCGGCTTTAACTTTTCGGCGGGGGGAGGAGGACAGAGATGGGGAGCAATAAGGAGCCCAGGAAGGCGGCTGGGACGTCTCACGCTGGGCGGGTGGCCTCGTGGTGGGGACACCGGCCCCAGTCCTGCGGGAGGTGCTGTCACTGGGGCTGCACTAACGGTTTAGGGTCTTTTCCCTAGGGAAGCAGACCTCGGGTTTGATAACGGAAGCCAATGGAGTGTTCGCTTTCCTTCAGGAAAAATGCAGGAAGGTTGGTGTTCTTTATGTCTAGGGATCCTTACAATAATCCCTTTACTTATTATTTGTTTTCTTATTAGGTGCCATCCGTAGATTATAATGCTATAATAATCACAAACCCTATTACGTTTAATTACACACACACACACGCCTTTTTATGGTTTAGTGGCCAATTCAAATGGCAGATTAAAGCCCGGCCATAAATTGAGTGGATTCTCGGTAACACCATTAAAAACTGGGAGCCTAACAGGCAGTAAAAGAAGGGATGGGGGTGCAGGACGCTTCCGGCTCAGAGCCGGGCCTCGCTTCCTGTCCCCCCGCTGCACGCCTGTCCCCCGGAGACTCTAGCGACCCTAACTGTGAAGTCAGCCACAGTCGGCAAGGCTCGTGGCTGGAATGGGAAGCAGCGGCTCCCCCCGCCCCCCAAGACAAGGACCCGGCAAGGCCCCGACCTTCCCCTGCCCGCGGGAGCCACTCCCCGGCCGGTCACCTGCTCGTGGGTGGACGCGAGGCTGCACGAAGGACGGCTTCACGACTTCGAACCACCAGAAGAGCTCAGCCATGAACACCAGGTAATTGCTCTGCGGGGAGAGGGAGAGCCAGACAGTCCTCAGCCGGCCTCCGGGAGCACGGCCCGCCGCGGGGAGCACCGCCCACCACGCGGTGGTTCTGCGTCCTGCCACTAGGGGGCAGCAAAGGCAGGAGAAATTCTCCCAGTTACTAAAGCTCATGAAGATCAATGCTTTCTGAATCTGTGATGACTGAACAGCAATTATTCTGTTTCCGTATTCCAGGAATGGACCAAAGTCATTTCGTGTACAGGCTTTCCCCCACTTTTAGTTTAGAGGGCTACGTACTAACGTTCCCGAACACTGTAACCCACACGGATGTAGACACAGAGGACAGAGGACGGCAGGAGTGTCGCTAACCCGCCCCTTAGGGCCTCGTTCGTGCTCCGGGGAAAGCGCTGTCACCAGCTCTGTGTGTCCTCCTGCGGACCGGTCCTCAGGCAGCTTTCTGCCTAGGTCTGGTCTCGTCTCCCCCCCCCCCGGACGCCGCCTAGCAGCGCCCTGGACGTGGGCCACCTGCTGGCCCGCCCCCACCCCGCGGCTGCCGTCGGGACGAGCGAGCAGCCCCGGGCCCTGTGCCACGCGCTGTGCGCAGCTCCAGGTACAGAAGGGGCCTGAGCCGACGGCGGGGTCACAGCACGAAGTGGGCAGAGCACGCGCCACACCCCTTTCCCGAACACCCCGCAGGCCCCGCGCCAGCCGTCCGTGCGTCCCGCCACGCCCCACGCGAAGCTCCCCGCACCTTTATGGACGAAGCCGCGTACAGCATGTCTTCCAGGGTGAAGTGGCAACACTGGTTCAGGTACTCCTGGCAGAACTCCTGGATCAGCTGCAGGTTGTACAGGCTGTCGGCCAGAGACATGGTTTCTTTCAAACAAATATCTTCGGGTAAGAACAGAGCAAGACGATGGCTTAGGGTTAATTCCGGCAACTCACAGCTCACCCCCATTGCACAACCAGCGACTCGGCACAGACACACGCGATGTGGCATCGGTGTGACAGACACGCACACGGGAACCCAGGGCCACCACGCAGAGGGGCCCGGAAGCCACGCGGCACCGAACGCGACCGCCGCCCTCTCTCAGGCTCGTCCCGGCCCCCGAGGGGCGCGCGCTGCGATCCGTTCGCTGCCGTCCCGCCGCCCGTCGGCCCGGCCTGGCCCGGGGGGCCCCGGGACGCTCACCCTCCAGCCGCACGACGCCGGGGCAGTAGAAGTGGATGAGCGCGGCCAGGGCGCAGCCGTCGCTGCCGTCCTTCAGCAGGTTCTCCACCAGCGGGATGCAGGGCAGGTGCCTGAGCAGCGTCTGCTCCCTCCGGTACCGGGCCTGCGGGCGCGGGGACGGGCCGGGCCGCGTCAGCCACACGGCGTGTGGCCCCGGGGGCCGCCGCCACGTCGCGTCAGGGGGGACAGCCGCGCCCCACGCCCGCCCTGGCCACGCGGACGCAAGCATGCTCATGGCTGTCCGCTCGCGAAGCCGGGACTTCAGGTGACACTGCTAACGGCCATGAATGACACGAGCACCGGACACGGCCGCTGAAGACCCTGCGTCCTCAGCTCTGCTCTTTGGGGACAGACAACTCGTCTGCTGTCCCGCCAGCTGACGCCGGCCCGCGGGACTGTCTGACGTGGCCCGGGACGCACCGTGAGGGGCTGGGGTCGCAGCGCAAGACACTGTGGCTTTGGACTTGAAGGGGACGGATACAGAGTGACAACCCTGCACTTGGACACTGAGAACCCTCCCAGCGAGGTTCCGTTACCCAGCAACCGAGCGAGTCCCGGGCCCCCGCTCCTGCTCAGGAAGACAGGAGAAGCCTTGGTTTCTCGGGGCTGCCTGGCTGACGGGTCCTCTAAGATGAGACGCGCCGTAAAGCCAGGGGTGGAGGCAGGAGACCCGGGTTCGAATCCGGGCTCTACCACTCATCCGCTGTGCGCGGTGGACAGGTCACACAGACCCTCGCTTCAGTCCCCCCGTCCGCACGAGGGGGACAGCCACAGCACCCGCCTTCCCCGCCCGCTGGGGAGTAAGCGAGGGGCCGGACGCTAAGGGCCACGCACACCGCGAGCGCACAGCAGGCGGGACGAACGCTGGGCGGCCCCGGCGGCCGGCGCTCCCACGGCCACCGGCAACAACGCTAGCACGCAGTGAAGGTGCGCACTAGAGGGTTTGTCAGCAGCATGCGTGATTACACGGGCCGCTGTTCTTTAAACAGAGGTTTTTAAAGTAATCAAACTAAGTTTCCTTCTAGCTCCATCTAAACTGGTCATCTTTGTATTTTGCAATTAAAATGGTCGTGAAAGCGAATACTTTTATGAGAATAAAGGAGGAAACGACGTGCTGACAGAGAACAGTCAGCACTGGGGGGGGGTCTCTTTAAGGGTGCGGGGAGGCGCGGGCACTCAGAGCAGGAGGTCACTCCTGGTCCGTCCCTGGCCACGCAGCGCAAGGCTCGGGGGGCAGTTTGCTCTTGAAGGCCCTCCGGGGCGCTCGCTCCCCCTAACCGGTGTGGGCCACAAACGCATGGGGCGCCCGCAGCCCGAGGAGAGGCACGGGCACGCGCCGGGCGCCTTCCTCGCTCGGCTACTGGCTCCTACGTAGTCCTCAGAGAACGTCCTCTCTTTGCTGCTAGCGGACGGTTTAAAAAGCCACCAGGAAGAGAGAGAGAGAAGAGGGGAGAGAAAAAAAGGCCCCCGGCAGTGCTGCCCGGCCCGAGGTGCCCTGTCCCACATGGGGACAGCTTTCCCTGCCTACGATCTGAGCTGGGGTGAGCTGGGTGCCCAGGGCCACGAAACAGAACCAAATCGTGTGGCCGGGTCTACTGCTTCCTGCCAAGTAGCACCTGTGCACCGTGGCCACACACACACGCACCACACACACACATGAACACACAGACACACATGCACCACACATGCACCACACACACACACACACACGCATGCACGCACAGCTTCATTGGGCTTGAGCAGTAAATGTCCAGGTCTCAGGACGGACAAGCGGACGTCCACGGGGGGCGTGAGCCAAAGCTGCTCCGGTTAAACTGACTTCCACCTTGAAGCCAGGTGTGCCCCCAGGAAGGTCACCCGCAGCCCACGAAGGCCCGAGTCTTTGAGACCTGGACGTGCTGCGTGCTTCACCCGCGTGCCCGACGGTAACCATCCCTGTCCCGTCTGCAGCCCGAGCAACCTGGCGTCTAAAAGCGACACCAGCTTCTCCCAACATCAGGGTGCGTTTCTAAGCCCTATTTTTACCTCGGAGGGTGTGAAGTATTTAAGTGGTCTGATCCCCCAGCTTTAATCCTGAAAGATCAACTCTTCGAGTCAAGTCGTAACTGAATATATTTTATGCCTAGTACTAGTAAGAATGCAGAGTTTTTATAACACAGAGTGTCACCTACCATTCGGGCTGGAAGGAAAATGATTCTTTCCAAAAGATTATTTTAAAACACAAATCATTTACACGTGCAATTCATATTCACTTTTACTAAGGTTTTTAAAACCAATGAGACTCTATCTTCAATTTTTTTTAACCTAGTTACAGATGGTCTGTGAATACGGACCAGATTAACAAAAGGATGCTTATGCTTTAAGTCATTTTTTAAAGCTTCTAATGCGAATCTTGGATAGATTTTTAAAATCTTCCCATCATACACGATGATCAAATGCCTTAAGACCCCAGCCCCTTCGCAGTGACATGAAGTGACTGGGCAGCAGGACACAAGCAGCACCGCGCCACAATCGCGATTGTGGACAGCACGTGGACGGGGTGGGGGGTGGGGGGCCGGGCAGACTTACTGGGACCAGTTTCCAAAACCATTTGGAAGGAGACTTCAGAGGAGGCAGCGGAAACGAAGCAGAAGCAAAAGGCAAAGGGAAAATGCGTCAGAATTGTGTTCAGTTAACGAGTCACAGAACAGCTGCTGACAGTGGAGCTCTGCGTCTATCGTTCTCATAACATTTCCAAACGTTAATAGCTCGGTTTGACACACGTAAGTTTCTTTAAAAAGCAAACACACGTGGACACAAATAGGTGACGACCCATCAAGGAGACTCCATCGACCCATACCGAGGTCCCAGGTAGACAGACGAGGACAGAGCTGCCTATGAGAGAACCTTAACTTATAAATACGAAACTACGGAGTTAGAAAATGGCCCTTTTGTAACCGTCACTGTGACACCCAGGCCGTAGGCATCGCCGGTGGACACCGAATCTGGGGTGAGGGGGAAGGCTGGACAGGGACGAGGGGCGCTCAGTGTCAGGTGATTTATCACAAAGCGGAAATCAGAACCGTGCTGTCGGGAAACCAGACCCCGGCTTGGCCGACGGAGCTCAGCCAACATCGCCCAGCGGGGGCAGGAGGGGCCGTGGGCGTGTGCCACGAGAAGGACACGGCTCACGCGGCGTCCCAGTCCACATGAAAGCACGGCCCGATCTAACTATGAGGAAATGCCAGACAGACAAGTGGACGGGTGTTCTGTGAAAATGACCCGCATCCTTCGACAGTGTCAAGGGCACGAGCGAACAGGAGAGCCACGGACACTGCTCCAGCTTCAGACGACCGCGACGTGACCGCTAGCTGCCGTGCGTGGTCCTGGGTGCGACCTGGCGCTGGGGGAGAAGCCGCTCTAAGAGCGGCAGGCGTCGCACTGAGCACGTGAGCGTTTTTCATGTTTTGAGACACCAATGTCATCCTCTGTGCAGTCGCCACAGTGAATCCGAGGCTCCGAATCCGCGGGTTCCCGGCTCACAGGACCAGCCGCTCGGTCTCGTCCCCGCAGCTTCACGCCCCCGCTCAGGCCGCTCCCCGGGACCCAGCGCCCCACTTTGCGAACGCCACCGTGAAACCCGCGGAGGCCCCGCCCTCGCGGAGGCCCCGCCCCGGGCCACACCCCCGTGGAGGCCCCGCCCTCGGCCACACCCCACGGAGGCCCCGCCCTGGGCCACACCCCCGTGGAGGCCCCACCCCAGGAGCACCTTGAAGGAAACAGAGACCACCCCCCTGAGGAACCGCCTGAACAAAACACCTGCCGAGGACGGGGCGCCACTTCTGACGCCCCCAGGCCGCCACGCGCTCCCACAAGCTGGGTCGTCGTTGGGGGATGCTGTAGCTAGAACGGGCCGTGGGATTCTCACTTGGCCAGTGCTAACCGCACATGGGGCCAGCGGTCCTCACGTGCACGTCTGCTTCACTAGGACGGGGGCGGTGAAAGGCAGTTCCACCAAACGGGAGTCGCAGGACAAGGACTTAGGCAGGTGACGGTGAGGTGGCTTCGTGCCCACAGCACAGCAATCAGCGAGGGCAAGGCATCCCACCCCTCACCCGTGAGAGGAGAACAGGGTCAAGAGTTTTGCTTTCACAGAAATAAACATCCAGAATGAAATGATGGTATTTCCAGTCAAGCCACGTGACTCAAATCCCCAAAACCCCATGGGTAGGTGACGGCAGGATCCCTTCCCCAGGTTATGCTGTGACCGTGTTTCTTCAAAATGACCACACTACGCTTTGCAGGAAGACTGTGAGACATGAATCGTTATTTTCACAGAGATTCCAACAATGAGAAAAGGAGTAAGATTCATTTGAAAAAGAAGGTATAAGCGCTATGTTTGTGCTAACATAAAAATGTGTCATCATCTGACTATGAATCACATCCATTTCTGCGTTTACCCCGCCATTCACTCAGGCTGACACGTGCCCTCGCGTGGGGCTGAGCGCCACGGAAAGGCCAAAGCGTGGAGCACGGACACAAGGAGGGTCCAGATGCCACACAGTACCTTACTCAAGGTCACTCGGTCTGGCTGTTGGGAACACCAATGGCACGTCTCCCCACAAAAGTGGCATTTATAGTGTCCCATGTCATAAATTCCCCACCTAGCTCATAATGTGTATGCAATCCTACAGAACTTAATCATCGCCTGTGACAAACAAGATACAGGAAAGTCACTAGCATTACAACTTGGGTGAGGCCATCTTGACCTCATTCCTGAGGAGAGCCAGGAGCAAACCGGGGGGTGGGGGTGGGCAGGAGTGTCCCCACCTCTGAGGCAAAGGCGTCGGCTCCCCGGGGATGGGAAAGGGAAGGGGACAAACTGGAAGGGACGCGGGGAAGCCAGAAGGAGCAGCCCGGCCGGAAGCAGGCCACAGTTGGGGACCTCGATTGCGTAAGCTGGACGGATGGGGAAAGAGATTCTGGCCGACCTGGCTGCAGGGCACAGGGCACAGGGGAGCACCCCGCACAGGTGACACGGCTGGGAGCCGGCCAGTGAGCTGAACGTGGGCCCCAAATATCAAATCAGACAGAGCTGAGGGTGGTCCTCCCCAGAACCTGGTCGCTGACGGTGGGAAGACCCGAGCCAGCTTTCTCTTCCTTTCTTCCTCCCTTCCTTCCTCCCTTCCTTCCTTCCTTCCTTCCTTCCTTCCTTTCTTCCTTCCTTCCTCCCTCCTTCCCTCCTTCCCTCCTTCCCTCCCTCTCTCCCTCCCCCCTTGGAGCCATACGGGCCCCAGATGAATACAAGTTCAGCAAAAAAATGAAGAGACTTCCTCCAAACGGAAAACAAGGTTTCTGAATAATTCTAATTTCTGACACCTCAATTCAGACGCCATAACGTTTAAAGGGCTCTCATGAAAACACGTTCTAAGAGCTGTAAGAAATACTACGTCGTAGAAAACGTACTTTTGGTGTTAGTATGTGACAAGCGCAAATTTCCAAAGAAGAAAACGCTAAATCCTTGTTCTGGGATTTTTACAGAATGAACCCACGTTCACACGTCCTGTTCCTCACAGACTAACCGTGTGAACAACCTGTAACTCCTGGACGTAATCTTAAAGGTCTCGTTACAAGTCATGGCAAGACTAATACGTGGAAAGTCGTTTTCTTCCTGTTTCCTACATTCTACCAGAGTCAAACCCTTATTTTTGCCAAAAGAACCTCAGAAATCGAGCTCTAGTCTTTAACGATTTTCCTAAACACTGCCCTCCGACCTTCATTTTACACTTCTACTTTAATGTGGTGTCGAGGGCACGGTTTTCTAGGGCACGGTTAACATCGCCATCCGATAACGTAACGTCTCCCAGACCAGAACTGCGTGAAGACGCGCGGCGTCTCACGAAGGCGCCGTTGTCCCTTGAAACCTTTTGGTACCTTTTGGCCTCCGGGGGCCTCCACGGAGTGAAGTTCTTTCAGCTTCTGTTCTTGCTCCATGATGTCCTTCAAATGCTCGTTGACCTTGAAATACAGAAAGGCCGATTTGAATTTATATTCAAACGTGACGATAAAATGACAGGCACCTTACGATGCCCGTGGGCAGATTTCCGCGTGGAATATCAGTGCCACTTGGGTGAAGAGAAGTTCATTTTCCCAACCAGAAAGAGAGCTTTGCGGGGAGGCGCGCCCCCTGAGGACGTCGAACGCGTTCGCTAGTTTATGAGCTGCGGCCGAGCGCCCTCGGCCCGTCGGGGCGGCCGGCGTGCGCGCGCGTGGCCCCGGCGGGGGTGATGTTCGCGAAGCCGCAAGGCTCTCGCACACGGCTGACAGTCCGCGTGAGGGCCGGTGAGTGGAAGCTGCCTTCCCTACGTTAAAGTTGTCACCGGCAGCAGCAAACACCCCGACTCCGGTTCGTACGCCCTGATGTCACAGGCGCGACTCTGGGCCACGGGGGAGTGGGTCTCGGGCTGGTCCCCGGTGCCAGTTAAAGACACAAAAACCTTTTGGGGGGGGTGTCTCATTTATTTCCTATCAGAGTGTTCGCATAGCCCCAAATCCAAAAAGGTTAAGAAACAGTCTCCCTGTTTATCGAGAATATTTAGACAGTTCTGGACTTTGCGATAGTGATTTGAAGGGCACGCTAATAACAACTTTGTTTAAATTATCGGCACTCTTGGAAACACTAAGGCCATCATCACCTCTGAAGTGAACCAGCAACTGTCTAAACCCTTCTACTGCCTGAAATTCAGTTCGGTGGTTAAAAAAAAAACGACTGAAGAGAATTATAAGTTATGACACATCTGACTAAACACGGCTGCTAAAGAGTCTTTTGCACTGTGACGTGGTCTCCGGCGGGGCAGCCCGCGGCCACGGTGTCGCTCTGGGCCGGGCAGCCGCGGCGTGGGGCGAGCTTGTCGATGCTTAGGTACTGGGGACACTGGGGACACTACGGACACTGAGACGGGAAGCCCGGAGGACGGGGTCCGGCCCGGAGCCTCCCCCACGGGCTGTGACGGTGACGCTGTCCTGACACCTCGGCTGTGACTCCGACAGGCCCGGGCAGTGACCTGCTTCGGACCCACGGGACGGAGCGCAGCGGAGGGGGTGGGGTGGACCACCTCGCTGGGAGCACGGAATATCCTTTTGCTCCCGGATTCAAACAGTACGTGCTGCACGCCCTCCGCGCGGCCCCCGCTCTGAGTGTGCGGACGTGTGGGAGCCCCCCGCTCCGGGTGTGCGGACGTGTGGGACCCCCCCGCTCCGGTGCACGGACGTGTGGGACCCCCCCGCTCCGGGTGTGCGGACGTGTGGGACCCCCCCGCTCCGGTGCACGGACGTGTGGGACCCCCCCGCTCCGGGTGACCGGACGTGTGTGACCCCCCGCCGTGCACTAGGCGAGCCGCTGCGGACTACAAAGCTGCAGGACGCAGAGGTCTGTTCTCGTCGTGCTAGCGGTACACGTTATTGTTTTAGTCATAAGGGGATGGGAAGCTTTAACGAGATCGCACAGCATCAGCTTTTGCTCTAAGAGTCAAGGAGCGAGAGCGTCTCAGCCGTCGGGTCCTGTAGTGACAGGACCACAGCTGGCGGCTCGGACGACAGGGCTGCCTTTGTCACACGTGGAGGCTGGGAGCCCAAGCCCACGGCGCCGGCCCACGCGGCGACCGGCCAGGGCCCGCTTCCTGGCATCTGGCTGCCATGTCCCCGCCTGTGGGGGGCACCCTTGGAAGGGCCCAATCCACGAGGCCCCCGCCCTCCCGCCCTCCCGCCCTCCTCACTCCCACGGCCCCGCCCCGAAGGTGACACACGGGGGTCAGGGTTTCCACGCGAGGACGCGGGGGCGCACACACACCGTCTCCCGGGGCGCCGCGGTGCACAGCGAGGCTTTCGGTCTCTCGGGCCACGAGCCTCATCTCCCCCCGGCGAGGGCCGCCTACCTTGTTCACCCAGTACGTGACGGCGCCCTCCGTGTCGTAGGGCAGGTCCGTGGCTTGGAAGAAGGCTGCGTACTGCTGGGCGCACGCGATGACCTTCTCTATGCTCACCATCTCCACGGTGTACGCCATCATCAGCGTGTCGGTCATTGCCAAGTGAGCACTCTGGGACAGAGCGAGGGCAAGGAGTGTCAGGGCCACACTCGTGTGTCTTGTCATAGCATCTCCTGACCCGCATAGCAGAACGAGAGCAGAGGAGACGCGCCGTATGAGAAGGCGCGGGGGATGCCGGCCGAAGACCAGCCGGCCGGCCGGAGCAACCGGCCGGTCAGACGCTCCCTGGGGGCCATGTATGAGACGCTCACTGTCCGCTGCTCAGGGGTGCGGCTGCTCCTGCTTCTCCTGCTTCAGCTGAGGGCACACTCGCTCACGGAGTAACTTACACACGTGGCGACATCCTCGGCTCCACATGCGCGGAGCAGCCGGTACAGACCGTGCTTCTAGAACACCCGGCACCCACCCCGCCCCCTGCCTGACGCTTTGCCTGACGCCCCGCCTGGACGGGCCCGCGGTCCCCCCGCGGACGCTGGCGGCTCCCGCCTCACCCTGCCCGTCGGGCGCGGGGCTCCGGTCTCCCCTTTCCCCGCGCTGCTGTTTGCGAACACAAACGTGTGGCACGTGGGGTTCTTCAGACGCCCACACACCGCACGGGACACAGAGGGGGGCGGACCGTTCCCAGGCCTGCGCCCGGGACGGATTCTCACAGGGAAGTTTGGCGTGTGCCCGGCAGGCGGCCGCGGGCACCGTTTTCCACGCCGGGCCCCGCGGCGGCCACGCTGGACTGGGGGTGGGTCCGGGACCCCAAACGGGAATGGAGCCAGCCTCACGGCCTCTGCACGCGGACACTGGCCGGAGCCGAGCAGGTGACAGCTGCGGGAAGAGCCAGGGGCCGTGGAGCCGGGAGGCGGGTCACGAGCGGACGGGCAGGAAGAAGCCGCCTCCATAGAGTCGGGGCCAGCAGGCTCAGGACGGTGCCAGGCGGCCGCAGGGCACGGCTGTCCTGGCCCCCACACCGACCGGTGACACAGCTCTCAGAAACGTCCCTCCCCGCGATGAACGGTCAGGCCTTCCCTCGGTGGCTGGTTTGCCCTACGCCTTGCCCGTCCCGGCCCCCAGCACCCCAGCCTCCGCCTGCCACCCAGACCCCCCTCACCGGGTTCTGAGCCACCTCCGGCCACACCCGGCCCAGACCGAGTCCGTCCTGTACCCCCTCCTGCGGCACCCCACTCACGTGCCCTCCGCCGCTCCCCCACGGTGACGGCCCTCGGCCCCCCCGCCCAGGTCACACGCGTCATCACCTCCCTCTCCACAGACGGAGCCCGGGTCACCGCAGCGCTGGGCTCGAAGCCCTTTCGTCCCCCACGGCCAGTGACCCAGTGACGGGGGCTCGGCAGGGACAGCGCGGCCTCCCCGCCACACCCTGCTCCCTAACTGCACCCCACGACCCCACTGAACCTCGCGACCGGCCGACAGGCCAGCTCAGCCACGTTTCGTCAGCTTCCAGAAGCTGCGGCCCTGGCGGGCCCCGCGAGCCCCCTGCCCCTCTCCAGATCTTGTCTGCTGCTCCAAGCAGTGGCTCTGGCCAAGCGCAGTGACCTATGCACTCACGTTTGTAATCACTACACTACTTCTGCTCATGAACAAGTCTGAGCAACCACTTAAAAGCTACTGTCACTGGACTTAGTTTCCGAGCTACATCCTTGCGATCAGCAGATCTGTTTACATCTATTTCATGCTTCGCTGCACGAAAACAAACCGGTAAAAATGCAGGATCGAGCGTGACGTCTCATTTATGTATGTTCTGGATTTCAGCGTGATTGAGCTATACTGGCATATGAAACTGAAAGCTATTTAAAATGAATAACGTGGTGATTCGCTACGTGTCTATTAACTGTTAAATTTTAGACGACACCGCTGGACACAGAGAGCAAAGGTGGAGACGGGGGCTGGAAACGGTCACGTGCTTCCTGAAACCAAAGCTCACATCCGTTCTCCTGGGGACACTCAGTGAACACGGCAAAGCAGAAAACCGACAACCTCATCACGCAGGTCCCCTCTGTAGACGCCATGAGGTCAGGAGCCTCCCGCAAACACCAGATGCTGGAAGCTCAATGAACAGGTATTTCGTGATGATCACAGCTCACTCTACACACACCTGCACGAGGCACTGATTACTCCCTAGCAGGGTTTCTGAATGGCGTCTTGCAAACTACATTTCATTCTAGCGGGACGTTCACTGGGGTCTCTCACCTCCCCCCATCCCGCCCTCCCAAGCCTCGGCCGGTCCCAGGCCGGGCCCTGGGCCTGGGCCGTGCCAACAGGAGGCCAGGCCGCGTCTCTGTGAGCTGCTCCCGCGGAGAAGCACACTCGCCCTGAGCCCTGCCTGGCGGGCCAGCTCCCGCCCACGGGCCCCGGGAGCCGCTTCACCCCGCTTCCAGAACACAAACGCCCGCTGAGATCGGGAATCCACCCTGACTGGAAAACCACGTCTCGAAGACAAAAAAGAACCTTGAACAGATGAAGCTGTCTGGGAGGGACAGCGCACCCTTCTCGCCTCGTTCGTCAGAGAGACGCCAAGGATTTAATAACGGAGACCACGCCGAACTTGCTGGGCTCCTTCTCACCAGACACGTTTGCGGAGCCACCGTGTTGTCCGCCTAAAACTCACGCAGCGTCACACGTCCCTCACGTCTCAAAATAAAACAGAAAGACAACTCTGCGGGGAGCATGCGCTGCTTCCTTTCAGAGGCCCACACGAGGTGTCCCGCCGTGTCAGCTGAGAGTTTCTCCGAAACAGTGTCATCACAGAGACAGAACGCCGGGCAGGCCTCCCCTGGCCACGCCCTGCGCCCCCGCCCCTGGCGCCTTCTTCTTGAGGTACCTTCTTCAGTGCGTTTGCTCCCCTCTGAAATCACCACCCTTCGTCGAGCTCTTCCCTGCTTGTCTCCGCCACCAAAGGATGAGCCGGCGGAGGCAAGGGCTGGGCCTGCTCCGCGCTGCGCCCCCAGCAGGACGGAAACTCCTCGTGAACACAGCGGACGATACGCAGCAAGAGCTCCGTAAAATTAAGTGAATAAGTTAATAAATGGCCCGACTGGCTTCAGTATTATTACAAACGGAAAAAGGTTTTTTGAGATCATCTGGTAAAAAATATCAAGTTATTTCTATGAAACAGTAAACTTGGAGCTCTAAATAAATTATTACCAGTAAACCCTGACTCCAGCACAACAAACACGGTTGTAGGACATCAAGGGACGCTCTGAAGGTGTGTGTGACATGCTACCTGGGGGTGATGAGATGCAGACTAGGGACGAGATTGATGGGAAATGAAAAGCTGAGATCCAGTAGTACACGCGCAGGAGAAAACCCTGTCAACAACCGCTATGGAAATTTAAAAGAGTTTTTCACACAGCTCCGCTCGAAAATTCGCGAGGCCTTATCATACAAGGACGACCAGAACCTACTCAACGACTAATGCGTCTTACATTCGTATAATCCCTCTGCTCTCACGTACAACTGTTAATCTTCTTAGACAAGTAAGAGCTTCGTTTAAGCTTCTACACGACAGAATTACACGCATTCCAACAGACGGTGGTGCCGTGGGAATCCACAGGAGAGCTGCCGACGGGGCGGAGACGCGGGGAGGTAGGGGGCGAAGGGAAGGGGAGGCAGCGCCGCTGCCCCGGCTGGCTCCGGCCTCGTCCCTCCACGCTCCGACAGCACAGCGTAACCGGGTGTCACCTCGCTGGTCCCTTGAACGTCGGGACGCTCGCATCCACCCAGGGACCTGCCACCGCGCTGCTTCGCCCTCTACTGTCACCAAGCCCCCCTCCGCGCTCTGCACCGCCAGCTCCCACCTGGCAGCGCACGACGCGCCCGCAGCGCACACCTGGGCCGCTCGCTCCTTCCCACCGGGGCCGTTCTCGCTCCGCCCTTTGGCACCCCCTGACCTTCCGTCCTGTGACCCCCCGGCAGACAGCGCCGCGTCCCCCTCCGCGCCCCCCTCCGTGTCCCCAGCGCCCACATGGACTCAGCGCGCTCGTTCCCCACCATCTCCTCCGCCGGGCTCTACGCCCCGCGCTCCACACACTCAGGCGAGGTGGCAGTGGTCGGCGCAACGCACAGAATGTAAGATGAACTAACACGACATACAGGGATGGCCTTCTTGGGCGCAAAAGAAAAAAAATGAGGCTTGAAGTTGGAGAAGCATCACTGAATGCAGCTGGAGATTACGAGCGGTCTCCCCCGGGTATCCCCCGGGCACCAACACCCAAAATAGTTCACCAGACTCTCCCCAAACTTGGAGACGAGGCGTCTGAGAAGGAGGGGGGCCCCGAGCCCCCCGCAGAGGCGGCCCTGCGCTGTGATGCCCGTTTCCTGCCCCACCCGCCCCCACCCCCGGCCCCGTCCTCGGCCCCCAGCCCCCGCCCGCGCGGACTCACCATCTGAATGGGCTTCTTGTGCAGGTCGCGCTCGGTCACCAGCCTCTCCTGGTCGGTGACGTAGAGGCCCTTCTGCGCCAGGGCCTGGATGACGGCGTCGTGGCCCAGCAGGGGCTTGGCGGCGTCGCTCTTGAGGATGAGGCTGCCGGCGCGGCAGTACAGCTCGGCCGACAGCAGCAGGCGCACCACGGGCGGCTTGATGTGCTCCTGGTCGTACTGGTCCGTGTAGAACGGCTCCCGCAGCTCCTCCGGCACGTTGTCTGTGGGGGGGGGGGGCACGCGCGACTTCCGTGAGAGGGGGGCGGTTCCCTCCACGCCACCGCTCCCAGCGTGGAACCCCAGGTTCCTCCTAAAAGCGCCCGCAGCCCTTGAACGGGAAGGGGGGGGGCTCCTGGACCTTGGCGGACGATCTGCGGTGCGGGAGACAGAAACGCCCTTTGCAGACGACACCGTTCCAAGGATGCTCTGGGAGGGACCACAGAGCCGGCGCAGAGACGGCCCCGCGACCCCGGGGACGCGCCCTCGTGCACCCTCAGACCCCGCGAGCTAGAGGACTCTGGAGTGGAGCTGGGCGAGTCCCCTCGCAGCCGCGCGGCCAACCGGGAGACTGCACGGCCTTGCCCCTCGGGGCACAGAATCGTTCGCCCGGAGTTGACAGCGGCCAGCCGCCCCCCTCACTCAGCCCTCTGCCTCGGGACCGCACTCTCCTTCCTCTGCTGTTACTGGGGGGCGGGTACAGCTATAGTTTTGGGGAGAATTACTCTTAAAGTCCATTTAAGCACTAGTAACCCTCCGATACCCCCTGCCTTCCCCTGAGCTCTCCCCCTCCCACCCCAAAGAGCCCTCCCGGGCCCCCTGCCGTCCATCTGATGGAGACACAGACAAACGGGCCATGAGAAGGGAGCCGCATTCGCCATCGCCCCTGAGAAACGCCAAGCCCCCCTCCCCCACGTGGCCTCTCAGCCCACCCCCAAGGGCGGCCTGTGCACCTGGGGGCAGCAGCGAGATCACCAAACAAACAAACTCGCAAAGTGTCCTGTTCCTCTGCCTTTCTGCCCTTATCTCTTCCTCCTCCTCCCCACTCCCAGCCCGGACCCCGCGCTCTCCGTCAAAGCCGGGACGAGAACGAGGTTTGTCCCCAAGGGAAAGGCAGGGTGCCCAAGTTCAAGGCGAACACGGGGCTGCCCTTGGCCAGTCCCCGGCCTGCCGGCCCCAGGGCAAGCGAGGGCTCAGGGCCGCCACCCCGCAGCCCGGAGCCTGCGAGTCTCCTCCGCGGGCAGCCTCAGCGCAAGACGGGGGGTGCACAGGCCGGGAGCACCAAGCCGGCACCTCAGAAACTTCATTCACGAAGAAGCAACAAATTCCTCAGCAACTCGCACCTGAGAGTTTCTGAACGTCTATTACTTGAAACATATTTTCATCAAACAACACTCATTATTGCACGTTCATTCTATCTACCAGCGCGGTGCTGGAGAATGCATTCAAAGAATTAGTAACAATCCCTATCCTCCAGGAGTCAAAAAGCTACAAAGTCAAGTCTAAAAGGCAAGTGAAGCGATTCGGAAATTGCCGACAAGACCAAGCGACGCATGAGCGAACTCGGCATGAAAGGGACGAAGGGTGAAGTGCTTCGACTCCGCGGTGGGCGCGTCACCGGCGGACGTCCCCGTCACCAGTGGACGCCCCCGTGACGACATCGGATGGGGGGGGCCAGGCAGGACTCGGTTAATCGGGAAGAAAGAGGCTTTCTAAGCAGGAGCGGGGAGAGGAAGCCGGGGACACGTGAAGAGACACAGGACTGGACAGTGGGGGTGGAGGAGGCCTGCGCGGGCAGCGGCGGGGCCACGGCAGAGAGGAGCGTGAGGTCGGCCCGGGGGTGCCCGCGCTCGGACGCGAGGCCCCGCACGGCGGCCCGCGAGACGCTGCCGGCCGCTCCAGGAGAGCGCGTGGCTCGGTAAGACTGCTGTGCTGGGACAGTTAACGTGGCATCTGAGAGCGACCGCGGTGGCCACCGGCGCTGGAAGGTGACAGCGATCGGGAGGAGAGGTTAGACCGCGCTGAGCGGTGAGCGGACGGCAACAACATCCGAGTGGAACTATCCGGAAAGCAGCTGGCGACCAGACGAGGCTCTGGAAGGAGGTCAAGAGCAGCTGTATCGATGTGGGGTTTGGGGGACATCTAAAAATATCGTCCCCGTTGAGTAATTGGAAACACACCGCTGCCTTCACAGCTGCATGAAACAGGGTTGGGCCGGCCCTCGGAGTGACGTAGCAGCTGCCCGCGCCTGACGCGGGGACACGGACGCCCCGCGGAGGATGACGGGGCACTGCAGGGGCTCGTGACACCCCGCGGAGGACGACGGGGGCTCGTGACGCCAGCGCCAGGGCCCACATGGGAGCCAGGCAGCCCAGCCGCTCTCAGAGGCAAGGCAGTGATTCCACGTGACTGTCATAAAAGGCTTGGATTTCCAATAACTAGGAAAGGTGCCTGGTAACTAAACTTTTAACTGTGCAAAGCAAAGTGACCGCCCGTTATCAAGAGGACGAACTCCTCCGTCGTACCTGTGCGGCCACCTGACGTGTGCTTCCTGCTTTCATGTCCTTCTGTCACGTGGTACATGTGACGACTTGGAGGAGCTGGCAGACCAGATGACAGAGAAACACCGCGAGTCCACTAGTACCCACCGAGGGTCTCCTCCGTGCCAGACACCGCCCTAAACACGCGTTCTGTCACTCGATCCCAACCGCCCTCTTGTCCCCGTCTTCCAGACAAGGAACCCAGGAAAGGCTGCCCTGCCCAGGGGCACACAGCCCACCCGTGCAGAGCCCCGCTCCCGACCATCCAGCTAAGAAGATTCGGAAAAAACCAGCGGTTTGCCGAGATGACAAGGCTGGAGTGGGGGGGACAGACAGCTCCGGGGCTCCTTCCACCCGGCCTCGGCCCAACCACACACCAGAGTTAGGACAGCGGCCGCTTGGAGAAGGTCCCAGCACAGAGGACGGGGCGGGGGTCCGCGGCAAGTCAAAGGGTGTCTGAAGACGACAAGAAACGACTTATCCACCCCCAGGAGGCTCGGAACTGCCTGCGGAATCCTATGAAATAGGTCACTTCAAAAAAGTCTTCACGAACCAAGTAGGCTGACGGGAAGACTGTGAGCAAGTCGGCCGTTTCTGCCGAGGGCACGAGACTATCTGTTTTCAAGAAGCAGTTTCGGGGTTGTGTCACGATTTAAAACGAATGAACCGGAACAACAGATCAGAAAATAACTGGGTGCCGTCAGAGATAAGAGGTTTCACCCTCTCCCTATCCTGCAGCGCCCAGGAGCTGAGAAACCACTGCTGGGGAGCGTGTGGACGGCCACGCCCAGAACCGCGGGGGATGGGGAGATGGGAGGAGGATGGGGAGCCGGGAGGATGGGGGGCCGGTTTCCTGCGCACCTCAGGACCTCAGGCAGAAGCGTCACGTGTCCCTATCAACCCTGCCGAGATCTGGGTTTTGAAATTAACGATCACCTGAGATGCTTGGGGTGCGGGCACAGGGAGTATTGCTCAAGGCAATTTTCTGTGATTTCTCTGAGGCTGGCTTAGCTGCCTGTTGCATGCGTAAGTCACGTCGGCAAACGCCACCGGCTTCTGCAGAACAGGAAGGGCGGCCCGCGGCCGCTCGGTCCCCCTGCGGTGGCGTCCCTCTCACCCCGTCCCACAGACCCGCAGTCACTGCGTTAGGCGGTGGCCTGACACAGCGGGAAAACCGGGGCTCTGTGTTTGCCAACGAGTCTCGATTCTCCCGCTGACTCCATCCAGATCTGGGGTGCAGTGATTAACTTCCGAGTTCAAGCTTCCCCAAACGCCACAGACGTGGCCCCTACTTCCTCTGCTCTGGACCACAGCGTCCCCCGCCTTCCTGGGCCCAGGGCGCTGTGGCCGCTCGAGACTCTCTGTCACCATGACTGTGACAAGCGTTCCTTCCGCCCGTGCGCTCCTCCCCCACCTCCACGTGGCTGGCCCTTCCCACTGGGATCTGAGTTAGATGTCACCTCGGACGCACCTTCCCCGACCTCCCCAACCAGCCACCCCAGCTCGGTCCTCCACCGGACGTCAGCCCTGTCCCACAACGCGCAGCCGCGCCGCCACCTCCTCCTCCTGCCCCTCTAAAGTGGCCTCGAGAGCACAGCCCCCTCCGCCCCGCGTCAGCCCCCGGAGCAGTGCCCACCTCAGGCCAGCGTTCAGACACCTCCGGCGTGAGCTCCGCCTTCAAAGAGGACGCCCCTCCTTCCCCCCACTGGCCAAGCGGCCAGGGCTGTGCGTACCCCGAGCTTCGCTGGCCTCGCCTGCCCCACCCATCACCCCGGGGGGCCCCCCGTGCCCCCGCTGAGCTCCGGTTCCCTGTGAGCCACCAGCCTGCTCAG
The DNA here is from genome assembly GCA_004027375.1 of Macroglossus sobrinus. Taxonomy (NCBI): domain Eukaryota; kingdom Metazoa; phylum Chordata; class Mammalia; order Chiroptera; family Pteropodidae; genus Macroglossus; species Macroglossus sobrinus. The sequence goes on along the minus strand of PVKZ01004524.1, from coordinate 25,250 downwards.
CTCCGCGCTTGGACTGTCACAAAGAAACCTTCAGCCTCAAGGCGGGGCCGGGCGTCTCAGCGGCAGGGGGGTGAGGAGAGCGGGGCGGGGGTCAGCACGAGCGCAGGGCGCGGTCTGAAGCGGGACGCCTCGGGAGGAACGCGCGGCGGCTGCAAAGACCGGGTGTGTGCTGCGCATGCGTGCCCGGGCGCTGCCGCGCTCTGGGGCCCCCACGTCCCCCCGCCCGGCGCGCGACCCCCGCCGCGGGGAGCCCGGAACCCGGAGCCCCGTTCCTCACGCCCTTTCGCCGCCCAAGGAGCAGGGCTCTTGACGGGATGGCTGTGTCCGGGGCTGGAGGGGGACGCGCACGAGATGCGCCGAGGACAGCCGGGTGGCCACGCGCGGGGCCCAGGCAACGCCCGCGGAGGGCGGGCCGGGTCAGAAGGTCCAGCGGAAGGACCACGTCACTGGCCAAATCTGGGACAGTGTGGGCAGCACAGTAAATGATGATGGTAACGGATTCTAAGCCGCTGAGTAAACAAGAATCAGTGCGTCCACACTGACGGAAGTGGATTAATAATGAAAAGAGAGAGACAGAAACACTCGTCCTTGTAGACCACCAACCAACACATGGGGGTGGGGCAGAAATGACATCAATAATCAACAGTAATCGATTCAAGCAGGTATCATTCCTGGATGGTAAAACGGTGGGTACAAATGTGACAAACAGCGTATTTCAAATGATCTCTCCACAGATCACTGATGAAAAATTAAAAATAGAAAAGTGATGATTTATCCCCTTTTCCGTCTCTTCCTGATTGCTCCCCTCTTCGCCCGCGCTCCCCTAACAGGCGTCCCTTTGCCTAGATTCTGTGTGAAACGTCCTCCCTCCGACAAGGAGCGGGCCGGTGTCGCCCGCGGTGTCCGCACGCTCCACGCCCAGCGGGTTCCCAGGCTGGGGCCTCTGGCCTCTGCTTCTCCACCGTTCCCCACTCCTGCGCGTATGCTGCCTACGTCACTGGGCTTCTCAGAGAAGCCATGTGACCGACCCATCGGGTTCAAGGGCTCCAAAAACAAAGCTGACGTTCCCTTCCTGCCGGCTGCTCTCTCTCTCTGCCGGTGGTGTCACCACTCGCCTTCCCAGCGGCTACAGCTCGAAAGCTCAGGTAACCTCGCCCTCCCCACACCTCAGGCCACCTCATGGCGTTCGGTACCACGTTTTCATCAAAACCACTCTCCCCGCACCCCAAATGCCGTCCCTGGAAACGCTAGGGATCACCCCTCTGCAGCTTCCTCTGTCCTGTGCCCCCTCCCTCCCTGTTCACGTGACTTCAGCCGTTGTGGGACCGGGGTCAAGAGCACAGGCTCCCTATGAGGGCGCTGGGGACTCCCCAGACCTCCCTCCGGGCCTCGTTTCCCTCACCAGTACCCCCGGAATGATGCGCGCTCCCACCTCCACGGGCTGTCACATGGATTAAAACGCGATGACGCCCGCAGGTGCCTGGCGCCCTGCGAGCACTGCGTAATGAGTAGCAGCTTTGTCGTCATTTCCACCCTCCCCCGAGCTCCCAGGATCTCTTGCTCAAACTCCTGCAACAACTCCCCAAACCGGCCTCGCCGCTGCCAGCCCCTCCTGGCCGCAGTGTCACCACTCTGCCATCACCACCTTCATGCATGCACAAGAGCCAGAGCTCGCGGCGGACTGTGACAAAATATATCGGAACGTACAAAGAAATTATGCTAAAAAAAAAAAAAGTATGCTAAACTCAATGGTATGAAAAGGAGATTAATACTTGATAAAGTTGAAAGGACAAAGTGACACGAGGAGGTAGGCCTTCCACTCCATGCTAAGGACTCCAAGTTCAAGAATTCAGTAAGGAAGAGTGTCCTAGAGGTTCTGCGCCCGCCAGTCCCCCAAAGGATTTCGGAGGGCGGGACATTCAGGCAAACCCAGCAATCGCACGGCTGGGAAGGGTTAGGCTGTTCCCACTCAGCAGTAGAGGCTGGACAGTTCAACTGCCTCCTCTCCTGCAATTCACTAAAAGTGACTGGAGCATCTGTTCATCGATTAAAATACAGCTAAACAAACTTAGTCTTCGTTTGATCGAAACTGTATCTGCATTCTTCCACAAAATAGACTATTAAGATCTGGGCTCTGTGGAATATTTTGAGCGTGAAGAGTATGATTCAAAGCTTCTGACATAAGACTTCAAATTAAGTAAATACTCCATCTGCTTTTAAGGAATTACGAGGCTAGTACTTAGTTATCTTTTATGGGTCATTTACTTCATTCTATAGCTACAATTGAATTCTAGCTATCATTTTAAATGACTTCTTCAACACGTGGTTCTAAAATTCGATACTTTTTAATGTGTCAAACGTTAGAAAGTTTCTTACAGAAAAAGCCTACATCTGTGCCTGAAGACGCTACATCTCATCGCTAAAGAAGCGAATTTAGAAAAGCATAACAAAGTTGGCCTGATATGTTGAATGATTCATTGAATAGCATTAGGTAAAAACCTTTGAAATAGTTGTCTATTAACATTTGCTGCATGACAGTGTCTGCAGCAAATGAAGAATATTTATATCAAAAGAAATGAAACCTAACTTTTTTCCTAGTCAAGGCATTTACATGCATACTTTGAAAGATTGTTAATTGAAGAATAAACAAAATGTACAAGCATAACATTGTTAACAATGTATTCACTTCTTGTTACTCAGTCATTGTTTTAAGGTCTTCTAAACTTCCTTTTCATTTCATTTTGAATGATCTTTTTATCTGTTCCAACCATCAAGGCGCATGTTACTAAGTATCAATCATTCTAAACCATTGGAGAGTTTAAGATCTGCCTACTCTTTAAAAAAAAAAAAAAAGCTTTCAACACGCACGAGGCCCACAGTTTTCACACTTGCAGATAACAAGATTACTACTCTGCGGAGTGACGTGAGGAGCAAAGATTTCAGAGGCAGAATGACCTGAGCTGGCATGCAGAACCCGCCACTCGCCAGATGCTTCATCTTGAGCAAATTAATCTCTCTGAGCCTGTTCTTTCATCAAAAATAAAAAAAAATAAAAAATATAAACCCCACGAGACGATCGGGACGGCTGCTGTAGAAAGAAACGGAGCAGCTTTATTAGAGTGCTGGGTGTCTGCCGGCCCGCCCGGTCCCCGGCACGGCCGGACCCTGGAGTCAGACGGTCCAGCGCAGAGTCCTCTCCAGCCCGCACTGAAGTGTGACGGCGACAGGAAGGCTGATGAACCTCTCTGTGCTCCGCGCTGTTTCTTAAATGGGGGACACGCCGCCTACGCCCCAGAGTTGCTGTGAACCCCAAATGGACGACTGATGCACAGCCAGAGCACAGAGCCGGCCCCAGGCGCGGGGCGGGGGGTCCACTGGCACCGGTCCCTCTCACGTCCTCTCTTCCGGAAGCTGTTCCCTGTGTCCCCTCCAGCGCCAGAACCTACTGCGCGCACAGGCAGAAGGAGGCCGTTTGCTGGGGGGCAGCCCCTGCGAGCCCAGGGCAACACGCTGACATTTGTACTGTAAGCGTCCGTCCTCTGTGTCAGAGGAGAAAACGCTGTCACTCCCTCTGCCCTCCACCCGTCTGCACACGCTGCTTCTCCACACAGGCCACCGTATACACCGCCCTCCTTCCATCTTTTCTAGTTACTCAGATAGCTTTCGTTTCTCCTCCAAGTGGACCTTAACTTCAATACGCTGCTTACGTCAAAATCAAAACGTGATTATTACTCTCATTGCCGTTATCGGTGGCGCCGGAACATGAAAACACACTAGCGCTTTGTGCTTCCTGCTCTGTGTTACTCCACACGTTTATTCCAAAGAAATCTTTAAAATGTAAATTATTTCAAAATGACTTCTAAAAATTACATTTACTCCCTGATGCTAATTTTAAAACATGTGACATCTTCTTCCCATCCAGTACTAAAGCATGAGAATTCAAACAAAACGAGAGCTGTCACAAATACATAAAATCATGCTAATGTGAAGTCTCCCTCAAAACTACTTCGAATAATTCTCCAAACACTGAGATTCATTTGCTAGTTAACTAAACTGTGCAGCCCTGGAACTATTCAGCTGTGTATGTTAACACAGTGAGAATGAATTACATCTTTACCCACATATTTTCACAGTTCTAAAAGTGGAAGTAAGCCATTCACCCCGCATCCTCTCCCCCCAAACAACGCCCCGCAAAAACAAACAAACTATACTTAGCATCCGGAGAAAGGTCTGTAAATACTAAGAAACTTCTCGACAGATAGCTCACATACCCGAAATTTACTAACTGGGGCACGGTCATCTCACAAAATGACTGGAAGTTACTTGGCAGGGGCCTCTCCAAACGCAAAGCCCTATACTTTTCTCCAGTATCCCACAACATGGAAGCTGCAGCTAAGGAATTACAGCAGAAGGCCCTTTTCCTGTTATTTCGCAGAGGCCGGTAACCGAGGCAGCGCTTAATTGCCCTTGCGAGTCAACAGCACATGCCCTCAAAAAGTCTCCCACTTAAAAATAAAAATGAAAATTCCGGAGTCGGGATTGTTGTTTGTCTTACTCTATGAAGCCAGCACGCGTTTGCAGAAGGAAATCTGTCTCACGGGTACTACGAAACGACCCCAGTGCCCTCCCATCAGCAAGCTGAATATCGCTTTGAAATAACTGCTGTAATTAAGCGCCTGGAATGTGTTCGGATGGATGAGCCGGGTTCCGAGAATGACCGACACCAATTCCCGGTGCGTTTCGACCTGGGCCGCCTGCCACCCCGGAGGCTGAGCAGCAGCCATCATTACACATGTCAAATCGATGTAGTACTATGTATGGGCCGCGTCCCTGCTCCCAGCCGGCGAGACCCACCTCCAATCGCCGGCGGTGGGATGACGGCTGTGCGTGAGGGGGCAGTGGATGCGGAAGGAGGAGGAGGGGAGCACGAATTAAACCCATTCTAGGTCAAAACGGGGCAAAATCGCTCGCTTAGACACACACAGAGAAAAGCCACTTCTGTGATCCAATAAATAGGACTCCGGCCAGAGCCCAGGCGCGCACTCAAGGGCGCTGGGTCTCCCCCGAAGCTGCCGCATTTCTCCGGCGCTCCTTCCCCTCCGGGTCGGCACCGCCTCCGGCGCCCGCAGGCGACACGCACGGCGGGGCTGCGGGGCGCGCGCGTCCGCGGGGGGCACCTACCTACCTACCTGTCCCGAAGGCCTTGGCCACCAGCCAGGCCAGGTTGCAGGCGACCTTGGCCCTGGAGAAGTCGTAGTGGTCGAAGGGCTTGATGGCGGGGACAATGAACGTCCTCCGGGGCTCGCGGGGGTCCGCCGCGTCGCCCATCGCGGCCGGCGGCTCCTGGGGCGTCGCGCGCCGAGCCTCACATGGCGCGCGGCCGGCGGCGGGGGCGCCCGCGCCGTGGGTGGGGGGCCGGCCCGGCGGACCGCGGGGAGCCCCGCCGCCCCCGGCCGCCGCCCGCGCGCCCCCCGCCCCGCCGCGCGCGCGCGCGCGGGAGCGAGGCCGCTCCCCTTTGTCTGCGCGCCGCCGGCCGCGCGGGGTCCCGGGCGCGCGTCAGCGGGCGCGGCGGGGCGGCGGCCGCGCCATCGCGGGCCCGGGCGCAGCGGTGCGGGGGCGGGGGCGGCCGCGCGGCCGGCGCTGAGCGAACGTCAAAGCCCCGCGGCGGCCCTGCCCCGCGCGCCCCGCCGCAGCCCGCCCGCCGCCGCCGCCGCCGCCGCGCCCCGCGGGCTCCCGGTGCCCGCGCCCGTGCGCCCGCCCCGCTGCGCTCCCCGCCGCGGCCGCGATCGGCCGCTCCCCCCGCGTCGTCGCCGCCGCCGCCGATGCCGCCGATGCCGCCGCCGCCGCTGCGGTTTTCCGGCTGCGGCACTGGACCGAGGGAGCAGCTGCGGCCACTGCGCATGCGCGCCGGGCGGCCCCGCCCCGGGACGGCCCCGTCCCCTGCAGGCCCCGCCCCCGCCTGGCCGCGCCCCGGGGAGGCCCCGCCCCCGGCCCCGCCCCCGCCCGGCTTCCATCCAGCCGCAGGCATCCCGGCTCCGCGGCCCCGCGCTCTGGGCACGCCCAGCCTGGGGCCACGCCCTGGCCCCGCCCCGGACACGCCCACGGCCACGCCCCCGCCCGCCCCGGCTCTCGCCGCAGGGCTCTCGGCCCCCGCGGCGCGGCGCACTGAGCATGCGCCGCCTCGCTCGCCCCGGCGCCCCGGCTGGCGTGCGGCTGGCGCCTTGCGCGTCGCCCGGGAGACCCCCGGGTCCCCGGCGCGGGGCCGCTGCTGCTGCTCACGCTGCTGGCAGAGCAAAGGGAAGGAAGGGAGGACAGAGGCCTGGCACTGGCTTTCGTATTTTAGCTACCAAGGGTAAGCGAAAGGAGCCGGTGTGTGTGAAAATGCAGAATTCCGGTCGGTCCTCGAAGTAACCCTAAAGGGTGGGTGGCCGTTATCGCGGGCGGGCCCCGGAAGGATGGCGCGGAGGCGAGGCCATCTACTCACACGTGGGTTAACCGGGTTTAGGATCGTGAAGCCCCAAACCCGTGTTCACGAGGTCGGGACACTTCTCGACTCGACGCCCTCTGGACGAGGGACACGCCCGCCAGCGCGTCCCCGTCCCGTCCAGAGAAAGCAGGAATTCCTTCACAGAGCCCACGGACGCCCGCCCGCATCCGGCGCCCGCAGACCTTTATGGCCTCGTTTCGTCTGAGACTTGTCCGCTATGCCGAAGGGACATGCCTTGTCACCCGGGTCCTCGCTCGGTGTGCGACCTCTGTCCACCCGGCTTACTTCCTACTTGCCTTTTAACAGTAATCCCTCCATCTATGAGGGCCTCCCTGACAGCTCCCGACACCCTCCGGGCCAGGGCTGTCCCACAGGTGCGTCCCCTGCCTGTCCCCAAGTGCTATTTTTGTCATAGCACTTGTCACGCCATGTGCAAGCCCCCGTTACGGGTCCTTCTGTCCCACTGATGACCCGCCGGTCTCCATCACCTGTACAGTGCTCAGGCCATAGCAGGTCTCATTGTTTAGGGACTCAGGATGGATACTCACAATATCTCATCGTAACACATCTAACTTTCATCACTGTAAAATCCCGAGTTATCTTCATTTCACAGGTGAGAAAATCAAAGCTCAGAAAAGTTTGAAAATCGCCCTGTATCACACACCTAGTGAACTGGCAGGCCCGAGGTTTGAACCCAGGACTGGCTGACTCCAAAGCCCACGTGTGCCTCCCAGGGCCTCCCTGGTATTATAGGAAGCATGCCGGGAAGGGCTTTGGACCCTATATCTATAAGAGGGTGGCTCTGCCAACAAGCTGGCCCCTTGGGTCCTGCCTAATCCCTACAAATACCGCCCCCCGATCCTGGGAGCACACTACACACGAGCCTCGCTCACGGTGGGCTGGGGAAGGAGTGCGGGCGAGAAGAATCACCCACCGCAGAGGGATCAACATCGTTGTTCAATAATGTAATGCATTTTAACAGAACTGTGTCTCAGGGACAAGGGCCCTTTGCTAGAGCACATTGGGCGTAACAACCTTAACACAGACAGTAGTGGTTCACAGTGCGGGTCCATTCTTGCACCCACCCTGTGACGTCACCCGTTATTATTATCTCTCCCTTCTAGATGTGGGATGCAGGGCCGAGTCGCACCACGAGACTTCATGCTCGATTCACCTCTGAGTCTGGCTTAAAAAAAAAAAAAAAAAAAAACAGGCCCCAGTCTTCCGGCTCCAGTCCGGACACCGCTTCCTGTGCCCGTTGTGTCCCTGGCTTACGGAGGCCGGCGTGTCCATAAATAAACACAATACAGTGGAAAGGAGGTAAGGTCGACAAGAGGCAGTGCAGACAGACCATGTAGGCAGGTGGAGGGATCAGGGAGGTTTCTTAGGGCCTGCTGTCCGACCTAAAGTGCTCACTCACGGTCACCTTCAACTGGCTTCCGGAGGGTCGGGCCAAATTAATAGGAAGCTGTAGCCCGGAAAGGCTGGGCAGGGCACGGAAACATTTTGCCAGTCGTTTTAATGATCTGCCAGGCGATACCAGATTCTGAGGCCAGAAACCGTGTCCAATCAGCTTTACGTGGCATCTGTGACCCGGCTCTGCTCACGGCGGGTGCTGGGTAAGGCTCGCTGAATTTCGTCGAAAATGACTTCAACCTAAATAAACCCAAATGAGGAGGAGAAGGAAACAAAAACAGTTGCCCTGACGTGTCCCTTTGCTTCGGCGGCGATGCGTTTAGCGGCGCTGGCATCCTCGTGACCCCGGCTGGGGACGGAAGAAAAACACCTGCACAAAGAGCAGCTTCAACTTTCAGGGAGGGTCAGAGGAGGAGGGTCCTATTCACAGAGAAACACCCTGTGCACAAAGAAGAAGGGTTCCTTGTCAGGGGACAGACACTCTAATAGGGTGCTCTTTGTGACACCTCCAGAATGCTCCCTTTACAAGCTGGAACTCTCCGCAGAATAGCACTGTCAAAAAGAAATGCTGTCCACCACCTTCTTGAGATATCTGACTCCGTTAGCCACCAACCGGAGTCCGGGGTTTTTCTGGGCCAGTGGCACAGCCATCCCTTTATTTTTTTTTTCTCCAGGCTCAGAATTTCTATCCATCAGGCAACAGCTACCTCTGTTCCTACATCTAGAATTTATCCTCCTCTTCTCTATTTAAGAAAGTTTCTCTCCTCTCTCCTGGAAGAGCCACAGTCTCCGCCACCTCCATTTCTCTGTCTCTGGATGGTCATAAAATGGATTCACCGAGTCATTAGCCCAGCCTGATGGAGCACCTGCGTGCTGAGGATGCGATGTCAAACGAGACAGCTGAGGCAGCAGATTTTAAATGAGAAAACTCAGCCGTCCTAGGGCCGGAGCGAGCAGCCCAGCTCTCCCTCACTGTGGTGTCTCTATCTAGATCCTTGTTACTTTCGCGGAAATCTGAGAAACAAAGAAACACTAAACCTTTGAGCGCTGCAGTGAGACCTCCCGGGAGCCTTTAAAATTGAAAGTATGTGTCCACGTACTATCATCCACTTCCAATTAGCTACACTGATAGTAACCATTTCTGTCTCCTACTCCCGCTGCGCTGCGTGGCAAGCCCCGGGCCACCTGTTAACCGATCTAACGCCCACCGACGCCCTGTTCTTATCTTCCCACGGCAAATGGGGAAACCAGCGCCTGGGGAACTTAGGTAGTGAAGACCTTACGTTATTTTGAAACTTAAGGCACCAGAAGAAGGAAACTTTGAATCGGCCAGGTCAAGAATGACCCAGGGGCCGGGGCACTCGTAGCTGACCCAAGACAAAGCATAGTAGCATCCAGCAAACCAATACGGATGGAAGGGTCTTTTCTTAGACTTTATACTGAAAAAAAAAAAAAATTAGTGATTTTTTTCCCCATAAAACGAACTTTTCTTCCTCTAAAGGACTATTTTCTATTATGAGATTATTCCCTTCTCGGTTCTTTTTTTTCTGTTAAACTGTCCTTTCTCATGAAACGAGGCGGACATCGATGATGGTTGAGCTTTTATGTCGGCTCGCCTGGTCCGGGGAGAAGGGGGTCACCCGTGCGCACGCCGCTCCGGTGTAGCCATCCACTCTGCGTTCGGGACGCCAGGCCGCTCCGTGAAGCCCCCGGGTCTAGGGGCTGCTGCTCTCGTGAGCTAAACCGAGGGAGTGGCCAGGCTCAGCTCCCTCAACCAGACTGGCTTCAAATAGCGTTCAGAGAAACAGAGCGAAATCTGTTATTTCTGTACCACATTTGTTATGGAAACAGTTATTATTGTAGTTTCAGATACGTTGGTATTCCGACAAGTCATGGGATTTGGGCTAATTTTCCTTCTTTTTCAGTGACTAAAAATAGACATCAAGTTTTTCTTTAAAGCACTAGTTAGGAGCTGTGCTGAAACTCGTGCTCTCTTTTAAACAAACGGGGTCGTCCCTTTCATTGTGACAGGGGACAGCTGGGGAGAGACTGCTCTTCTTCGTGACGTGTGATCTTTTGGTGGGGACATCAGCAGGACTTCGAACATAGGATTTTGATGAACAGAAGCTAACTACCATGGCTTCCTTCTCCTGGATTAGTTTTCTCGTCCGTTCCCCCATCTTCCTCCTCATTTTCCAGTTCAGAGACATGTAACAACTTCCTGTTTAGCTTCTCAAGTTCTTAATTTGAAGGCTCTGGATAAATCTAGAAGAGGAAAATTACAGCCTGACGTTGAGAATTTGAAACGGCAAGAGCTTGTGGCATGTAAAAACGCTATTCTTTATGGAACTTCGATAACTCAGAACATGATTCGTGCCACTTTTAGGTTATTCAATGAGAGGTGGAATGAGAAAGAAAGAAAAAAAAAAAGCAATAAACTCTTTTCCCACCAGACACTTCCAATCGAACGTCTACACGGATAGTACATCATTGTATGGCATCCTTTTGTGTGATCAAGTAATAAAATCTCAAAAAAACTATTTGTTATGTAGGGCCTATAGCATGAAGTCTGCAGTAAACATTGGCACGGATGCTTAGCCTATAAGTAGCATCCTAAGACCCATCCCCAAACAGGGGCCCAGCATTAGGAGAGAGTGTCACTGCCTTAATTGTAAATCCCCGAATGGAAATCAGAAGCATTCAGTTTAGAGAATGGTTTCCACTGAGCATCGCTCTTGCTGCTGAGATGCCGGAGTGACAGCTGTCACTCAGAGGACGGTGTTGTGTTGCTTCAGACATTCCAGGGGGCTGCAGAAAATGCTGACGGAAACGATGAAGGGGACAGTCCCGCCCGCAGGAGGGATGGGCCCCGTGACCTCAGAATTCGGTGACACTCCCGTGGTTACCCACAGTTTTATGGAACTTTAAAAAAAAACT
>PVKZ01004524.1:0-14310 GCA_004027375.1 Macroglossus sobrinus | reverse complement strand
AATGTTCCAGTCTGTCACCAGCCAGACATAAGGTCACTAGAGCCGCTGGTGAAGTTCATCCAGGAGACTCAAAGGCGTGGAGAGAAACGTATTAGGATGTACCTGGCGTCGGCCCATTCATTGGACTTCTGGCCGGCCACATATTATTTTGGCACGTGTGTTTCGTTAGGTCATGCATGGTGTGCTCTTACGGGTCGACGAAAACTACGAAACTTCAAGCTCAGTGTGTCACACGACCAGTTTGCTGCTTGTTCGTTTGTTTTAAGTTCATGTTCTGTCTCAAAGCACACAACCCCGCCCTAGGTAGAAAAATCAACAGCTATTAAAATAAACAAACAAGCAAAACAAATGGTCCAGTGTTTAAATTGGATCTAATTCACTTTAAAAAAAAAAAAAGAAAAAGAAAAAATGGAAATCACAGTCATCACGTATAGGTCATCTTCCCCTTCGTGGGTTTTAATCTTAGGACCTAATTAGAGAAAATTCCTCGTGGATACTGTTTCTCCTGGACGCTGACGGGACGTGTCGCAGAGAACGTGCTGCTGAAAAAGCAGACATTGAAACAGAATGAGAACGGACCTGGAAAACAGTTCTCGAGACGTTTCATCCTCGACGCCCCATTTTCAATTCCCTGTATCATTTATCTGTTAAAATACCTAACACGGAAGACGCAGGCCCCGTGAGGCTTCAACACACACACACACACGCACATGCACACACACACACGAGGAAAAAATCCTCAGAGGCATGAAAGGTTAACTCTCTCTGTTTTGCGTCACTATTTTTCGGAGTTTTCCCACCCTTTGCTACCCTTTGCTACCCTTTGGCACCTTTCCTGGCAGGTGCGGGGGGGAGGGGCTTGGCGAGGGACAGGTGAAGTGGGACGCTCACTGCCTCAGGGAGTCGGGGGACCGCCCCTCCTTCCCACTCTGCACTGAGGACAGGCCAGGGCTCTCATCCGGGGCTCGGTTTCCCCTTTGGAGATCAAGGTGTGGAGGAAGGCGTGGGAGACCAGAAGGTTCTGCAGCGGGGTCAGATGCACGCGGCGTCTGAGCAGCCCCGCCTCCCTGTTCCTTTGTGGGGGGCTCATGTGAGCGATCCGATGCGCAGTTTTCTGTTCTTCCCCAGACTTGCATAAGCACCCTTAGATAATATAGGTTTAAACACCACAACCCGCTCTGCACAAATGCGCTGTTACGTCCTCGGCTCTGACACCTCGTGCGGTGACGAGCACCCCACGGAAATGCTCCACGCTGACCTGTGGATGCTGACGCCTTCTCCCGGCAGCGTCCCACGCGGACCGGAGCTGTGGCTTGGTGCGGGCCTGGCGGTCGCCGAAAACTACGGTCGGTCGCTGGCCGAGGAGTAGCTGAAGGGGACATGTCCTGTGTGAAGAGGACAGAACTCTCGGGGGACAGGGGCCACCCCTGCAGGGGGCCGTGTGTGTGTGTGTGTGTGTGTGTGTGTGTGTGTGTGTGTGGTTTCTGGGCGCGCCCGCAGTCCCCTCAGAGGCCAGTGGAGGAGGGCGGTGACGGTCCCCCAACCCCCCAGGGAGGGGAGGAGGCCCAGGAAGTGGACTGAGGCCCCCGGGACCTGCTCTCGCTCTCTGGACAGAAGCAGCCGGACAAAGGGACCGAGTCAGGCCCCTCCCCCCAGGGCCGTTCCCCTGTGGCCTCAGGACACGTGCTTAAGATGACATGCCTTTGGGTGAATTTCTCAAAACTTCTGTAACTTTTCCAACATTTATTTTTAACCCCATTTCTCAACATTGTGGAACTAAGCATGGAAACGCTGTGTGCTCGCTCCAAAAACAGTGGGAGTCGACCCCTTCGAGGCTAACTTTAAAAAAAAAAAAAAAGGGCAGTGGGGAGAGTTCTAGAAGGAGAACTAGGCTAGCCGCAGCGAGGAGCGGAGGTGCTCCGGGAACACCCGGGGACTGCGGCGGGAACGTTGGGGCTGGCGAGGGGCTGATGCTGGCGTGGGGGACAGCGCGCCCGGCGCGGGAGGCGAGGCCCGGCCCGGTCCCCGTCGTGCCTCACTCGTGACGGGGGTTAATACATGGTTTGCTGCTCTTGATGAGCATTTTCTCCTAACTACCGCTCTTACGTTCAAATTACAGCCTTCCAGCGGGGGGAAAAGACAGGAGAAGAAGAAAGAGGCTGAGGTTTGCGTGACGCTCGCGGGACCGGCCCGTCCCCAAGCGGTCGCGTCTGCCGCCCGCTGCGTTCTCCTGCCAGGTCTGGCCTCCCCCCGGCCATGCTCGGAGCCCGCACACACGTCTCCACGCCGGAGGCTTGGAAGGCCAGGGGAAGCCTGCAGGGAACACGCTGTGCTCCCTGGAATTCTGCTTCCAAGTGTGTCTTCACGTCCAGATGACTCACGGAGGCTGTGCTGGCACGTTCTCCACCCAGCACGGACAAGTAGAAAACAGTCATGGGTTCCCACATGTGAGCGCGGGGAAGAGGGCCGCCGACCGGCTGTCATGTCACAGCCTCCACGTCACCCCAGCTCGGCTGCTGGGGCCGCTCCATGGGCCGGAGGGACCTGGAGGGTGAGGGGCAGATGGCTGATGTGACGTTGCCCTCGCTGTGGGCAGGACGGGAGCTGGGGGCAGAGGGAGGCGGCCTTCTGCCCTGAGCGTGTCCTCGCGTGCGCGCGCGTGCGTGTGTGTGTGTGTGTATGTGTGTCTCCTGCGCACTGCAGCGTGCGGAGCCCCACGCCCGGCCTCTCCCCACAAGATTCCAGTAGAATCCCCTCCACCCCCGCCCAAGTCGTGACAACCAGAAAAGTCTGCAGACATTGTCCCCTGGGGGTAGGACCGCCCGCAGCTGAGACTGACCGGGTGGACGGAGTTAAGACACTCAGCATCAAGGCCGCTTCGAATCCTGGTGTCCAGACACACGAAGGGCTGCCACACCGGGGACACGCGAAGGCAGCTCTCTGTTTCCACGAGGAACGGAATGACTTCAGCCCAAGCGTTTGGATAAAACCTGGTCGATGAAACGCTCGTGAGGCTCGTGACGGCGCCGACGTGGGTGACCCAAAAGGAAAGGAATGCCGGCCTCCGCCAGCCCTTGAAACGAGACAGATCCCTCGCCCCCGGGACGCGTCCGGCGCGGCCAGCCCGTCCAGGACGCGAGCTGGGGGACCCCCCCAGCTCCCCTCCGCCCGTGTCCGTTCCTCCGGCACACTGGCGCGTGGAGCTTCACGCGTGTCACTGAACACCAGCCCCAGCCCGCTGACCCCAGGGGACCTTCCCAAACGGACGACACGCGGTGTGTTTCTCATTGCGTTGCTGTCACTGGGGGCGACACAGGAATCCATGAAACTGTCCCCGGGCGTTTTCTCTGGGAGACACCTCGCCCGGGGCCTGGACGACGTCCGGTTAGCTCTGTGTCACACTAGGTCCCCTCTCACGCTGACTCTCCGGTGCTCTGAGTGGGAGGAGGGCACCGTGGGCACCGTGGGCACCGTGGGAGAGCAGAGTTCGGCCCCTGGAGAAGAAGCCACTAAAAAGAGAAAGACGTGGCTTCCTACAACGCGTGGGTGCTCCCAGCTCATTCCAGGAAGGTCAAGGCAGAATTCCTGACCTTTTTTGTCCACATATACTTTTAAATATAACATGTAACATTTATTTATTGTTTACAATACATACTTTGTTACATGTTATACCTATTACAGAGCATGGAGTTACATGTTATATTTAAAATGTGTGTTAATGTATATCACCGATATTTCAAGAGCAAGAAATATCTAAGCAGCGAAGAAGACAGTTGGTTCTCTTTTGAACCATGACACAGCCTCACCGCAGAGCTGCCTGTCCAGACCACTCACCGTCCAGCTGCAGGGGGCTGGCACTGCCCCAGGCGGGGCTGTCCCCTTTCTGTGTATTATCTCCCCCTTTCTGAGGACTTAAAATAAAAACCGTCCTCTTCAAGCCTTAGGCCCTCCGCCGATGCCTCCCCTGGGGAGCTGGGCTCTCAGACTCGGGGGGGATGAGGTTTTCTGTGCTGACTCTTAGGCGCGTTCAGCTCGAGGCGGGAAGGTTTAACTGCAGGGCAGGCCCCGCGCTGTGGGGCTTCCCCCGGCCAACGTTGTCAGAGAGAGTAGGTGGGATCTGCCGCCTGGGTTTCACCTGCAGGAGGGCGAGCCCTTTTGGCAGCTCTCGAAATGTCTGCATTTGGTTTGTTTAAATCGAGAGCCCAATAAGGATCGCACATTCCTTTCAGTGTATGTGTCTCGAGTGAACTCCGAGCCCCTCCGTTTCATCCTCACTTTCTTGTCCTTGGAACGCAGGCGGCGTTCTCCCGGTACATTTGCCCCTGGCCTGCATTCTGCTGATCACGTCTGGGTTTGTCGCTTAAGACGCTGCTCTGTCTCTTACGTTCTCTGTAAGCTTGGCATCAATAAACGGTTTATTTGTGAGTGGTTTTGTGGACCTCCGTCAGGAGTGTGGCTACAATTGATCAGTGGGCTCAGGCGTTGCCAGCTCAACCGTCCACCCCAGAGTTCTCCACCCATGCTTCGCCTAATACTTTGAGCAGCCACTGATGACCTTGGCTTATACCCGTTGTTTCACGATACGTTGTGACACTGTGACATTCTAATGCGATGATGCCTGCTTCACGTGTGAACTAGAATATCTCTCTAACTAAAGGTTGCACGCAGGCATGGTCCGTACGGGAAAGATAGACGATTGTTTGATCCTTCTTACGTCTTCGTTTTTAGAATTAGAAGTGGGTGCCTAAAAGATTATGGCTTCTCTCTGCTCTCAGTACCTCTGAGGCCACCTGCGTGGGTTTCCCCGTCACATCAAGAAATTATAGACACACAGACTGATTGATACCTGCCTACCTAGAGAAGCCTGGCTTTCCTCAAGCCCGGTTAGCATCCGATAGTGGCAGGTGCACCCAGCTGCCAGAAAGCAGCTAATCAGCACGCTGACGTGCTATGCCACCATAAAGAGCACGTCCCCAATCCTTTAAAAATACCTTTATGTAATCTTTTAGACTATTTATAATCTAACGCGATCATTTGAATTCCCACAGTATGGCATTATACTGTCACACTGACATGTAAGATTTTTTTTTGCAATGTGCATCTATGGCCGCTTGCATGGATCGCTGCTCGGGGTTATGTGACCCAGTGGTGACAGGCCACGGGGAGCGGGGGGGGCGGGGGAAGGAGCAGAATGCAGTCTGCTGGAGTGGACGAGAGCACTGAACTCGATCTGGGAAACCGCATCGGACGCGTTGCCACGCCAGTCCAGAATCTGAAAGTGCAGAAGGTTCTGGAAGGGCAGCGAACAATGAAAAGTCAAAGACGGAAAGAGTCAGCCTGAAATGAATCACCGCCGAAAATGAAAAAAAGAGGAACACCCACAGATTTCATTATTTGAAGGATAAGACACACACCACATACCACACACACACACACACACACACACACACTTCCTCTGTTTGACAGCTGAGAACAATAGGAGATGCAGGAAATGGCAGGGACCAGGAGCCGTTTCCCTCTCGCTGGGACGCTCACGGAACCGAAGGCCCATCTGACCGACACCCAGGGGCCCCCACACTGAATTCTAAGACGTCACCTTGTCAAGATTCGCCATTGAAACCGGTACTTTTTTTTTTTTTTGGACTGCAAACACTTGTCCGCTGTAGAAGATAGAGATGGACAGAGAGACAAACGTCGCCACAAGCCCGCCCGCCGTCCAGAGCTGGCCCCTTGGAAAGCCTTCCTGAGACCCACGTATCACACAGTTCGCCCATGTGAAGTGTGCAGTGATCCTAGTGTCTTAACCGGGTTGTTCAACCATCACCACGATACGGTGTTACAACATTTCCTCACCCCAAAGAGAGACCCGTTGGCAGTCGCTCCTCACTTTTTCTACCCCCCCACCCCGCAACTCAGCCCTGGACAACCACTAATATCGTCCCTATAGACCTGCCTATTCTGGGCACTTCATGCGCCATAAACAGAATCACGCGATGTCCTGTGACTGGCCTCTCTCACTTCGCGTCATGTTTTCAAGATTCGGGTTGTGGTGTGTGCCGGCGCTCACCTTTTCACCGCTGCATAGTATTCCACTGTGCGGACGGACGCCCCTTCGTTCATCCATTCGGCATGGACACGGCCCGATTCCCACCTGCTGTCACAAACGCTGTGGGAGTGCTCATGCAGAGGCTTTCGTTGGACACCTGTCTTCAGGTCTCTTGGAACCCAGGAGCGGGGTTTCTGTGTCACGTGGGAATTCTCTGTGACTGGTTCCGAAGTGGCCGTGTGCCACTCCCACTGGCAGAGCACAGAAGTTCCGGGTTCTCCCCATCCTGGCCAACACGTTACCGTGTTGTTAACGGCTGTCGTAGTTGGTGTGAAGTGCTATCTCATCGTGGTTGTGATTTGCATTTCCCGAATAACTACTGATAGTCAGCATTTACCTGTGTTTTTTGGCTATTTGCTGTCTTCTATGGAGAGACGTCTGTTCATACCCTTTGCCCTTTTAAAAACTGGGTGCTTTTTCTTTTCGTTGCTGAGTTGCGAGACTTTAGATCATCTGGACACTGGTCTCTTATCATACTATGAATCACAAACCGTTCCTCCCACTGTCTGGGCTGTCTTCTCCTTTTCTCGATGGTGTCATTGCTGGCACCAAAGTTTTAAGCTCATCTGTTTTGTCTTTTGCCTCTTGCGCTTCTGATGTGTCCAGGAAGGTTTGGCCTCGCTCGAGGTCATGCAAGTAACGCCTCTTTTCTTCTAAGACTTCTAAATGTCCGCTGGACTCGCGAGCCCAGGGCCAGCCTCCCATCCCTAACCATCCGATGACGTCTCTGTCAGTTACGTCACGTTGTGAAACAGACTCCGTCGTACCAAGGTGCCTCCCAATCTGCCGTCTCAGAAGCTTCACTGTGACGACGACATCTGTGTCAGTTCCAGTGACAGCGCTGCCCCTTCGGTTTATCTAAACTACATAGTACGTCCTGGATTTGAGCGTCAACCATGACGCCGCTCACACTCCACGTCCAATCCACCAGGAGCAGCGACGGACGCTACGTTCTGCATATGTCCTGACTCTGTCCACTTCCCTGGACCCCACCGCCACTACCCCGGTTCAGGCCACCACCCTCTTGTGCCGCCTGAGTCACGTCTCAGCTTCCTACCTCACTTTGCCCCCATGCCCTTCGCTCTGTGGTATAGCACCCCTGCAGTCTTTTCTCGGCGTGCAGCCCAGCCGAGAAACACAGCTTTGTTCGCTCCGCCAGAGATGTGTGAGTGGTTGTTACTTCAGACTGAGGCCCAGCTTTTCTGTTCCGTGGAGGTGCCCTGCCCTCGTGCTGGCCCCCTCCCACCTCCCCTCTCCCGTTTGAATGGCCCCAGTTCCTATTCGGCCTTCGGATCTCAGTTTAGGTGTCACTTCCGCTGGAAAGCTCTCCCTGCCCCGTCTGGTTTCTGTCCACTGTGCGTTCCTCTGACGACCTGTGTCCCCCATCACGGCACTCGCTACGGGCCGTCTCGCCCCTGGACGCTGGGGTGAGGGCGGAGACTGTCTTCGTCATTCATCGTTATATTCCCAGCCGGCCATGTGGTAGACCCCGTGCATCTGCTGAATGAGTAACTAATTCAATTTTTGGAATACGAAGACTTTGTCACAATACTCGTCAGGGAAAGTTACCAAAGGCAGAAAACAGTAGGGTCCCAGTTGGGGTTTGGTTTGTGCCACGCCTCACATATGAAGAGTAAGGAGCAGGTACAAACCAAGGGGTGTGAGAGTCCTGGGGTGGGAGAATGACAGGCATTATTGTTCCCACACCTGTCCGGACAGCACGAGAGAATAACATCCAGGTCAGCGCACGTTAATGCGGCATGTCCTGCTCCAGACACGGCTTGCGGCAAACACCTAGAACGGTCACGTAGGATGCATGCATTCCATAGCTCTTAGGTCTGAGTCACCTGTCCCTCCCTGCCACACAGCAGCGTGCCTGGTAGGAATGCATTAGTAATGCCACCTGGGCTTGCCACGTGACCCACGACAGGTGAGGCTTCCTGAGGCCCCGCCACTGAAAGGCCATCATCAAACCACATGGGGAAGCCTCGGGAAGAAGCCGGATGGGATCTAGCAGAAACCTGAGTCTGAGCTCTCTGTGAAAGTGCTCGCGGCAGGGCGGAGGCAGCCGTGAGCGCCGTGTACGAGTGCGGGCTCGGTGTTGCACACTCGGCGCCGCCCGGCGCCCGCACTGCACGTGCACGGAGGCCGGGGACTCACTGAGCCGGGCGTCGGGAAGCGAGCATCCCGCCTGCGAAGACTAACGGGTTTGCCAAAAGGGGCTACGAACGCCGGGGGCAGAGGTCCACAGCGCGTCACCGGAGTGCACACCGGGGCTTCCGAGCACCGGGGCGTGCCGGGACCGCTGAACACGGGGCTCAGAGCCAGGCCCCTGGACTGAGCTCTACAGGGACGTGGTCTTAGATCTCACGTAACGAACTCGGGAGCACAATCGAGTGGCTATAGGACAGCGGTCCCCAAACTTCTTGGCACCAGGGACCGGTGCTCCTATGAGAATCTAACGCCTGATGATCTGAGGTGGAGCTGAGGTGGGGATGCTGGTGCTGGGAGCGGCTGCAGATACAGGTGAAGCTTCGTTCGCTCACCTGCTGCTCACTTCCTGCCGTGTGGCCTGGTTCCTAACAGGCCACGGACCGGTACTGGTCCACGGCCTAGGGGGTGTGGACCCCTGGTTTAGGAGACAGACCTAGGCTTAAATTCCTTGGCTCAGTCCCCAGACGCCGGCAGCCATCCATCGCCACCCAGCTCCAGCAGTGCTGCAGGAGTGGAAACAGGGGTCCTGATGCGTGTGGTGTAAATCTCTCTCTCTCTTGCAGTTCACAGAAATATGTGACTATGAGACCCCATTCCCAAGACACCCACGGGGAGTCCTGAAGTTCAGATTTCATTAGCGTCATGGTAAATTCGCCTCTGATAAAAAAAATCCTGGCAGCGACGCAAGTGTCCACAGGAAAATGGATCAACAAATACACACAAACCACTTTACAGACCCAGGGTATTTATTACAGCAGGGGAATGTTCTCCCAGCTTGCACTTAGATGAAGCAAAGGAAAAAATGTTGCACGATCAAAGCAAAGCCCACGAGGCTATATACATGTTGTTTTAAAGCTAAAAAAAAAAGAAAAAGAAAAAAAAGAAAAAGAAATAATGTATCATGTCGGAATGTATCCGTCTACAATAAAACTAAAAACGGTAAGGAGATACACAAAACTGAGGATAACGGCTGAAGGAAGCAGCAGAATCCCAGACATGCGTGGATATGTGGTTAGCTTGGTAGCCTGGAGTCAGATTTCCGTTTTATTAGTGTGCTTTAAAACTTATATAGTCCATATATTATGTGCACCAAATATGAGACTGGAAATATTTTAAAATACTAAAGACACCCGAAAATATTTGTCATCAACCTCGCTCTCACCCGATCCCCGCTTCCCCGCTACAAGCTGCTGGGGGTGGGGGGGGGGCGGTGCGTGGCTCCAGACGCTGCACAGCACAGACACGCCCACCGGGAGGGACCAAGAGCCCTGACCGGGTTATTCTGTTTCTGCTGCCGGGGTGGGGTGTGGCGGCGGCGGCACCACCCTGCAGTGTATCACACAGGCCCACATGAAACTTACGCGGTTTAATTTTAGTCATCCGGCCGGCTACAAGCGGGATCCCTGTCCGGGGCTCTGGCCCTGCCCTTAAACTCAGACTTGCCCCTCTGTGCGTGTGCCAGGCCGGGCGCCACCCCTTCCGTCCTTTGGGACCGTCTGACTCCTTTTCACCAGCCCCGCCGACGCGATCACGTCAATTCTGCCGAGAGGCCCCCGCCCCGCAGCGCCGCCCCGCCCGGCCCCGCAGCGCCGCCCGGCCCCGCAGCGCCGCCCCGCCGCGGTCCGGCTCCGCGCTTTGCCTCCAGCCGGGGGCCGGGACGCGCCGGGACAGCGCGCCGGGCGCCCGGGCCCCGCCCCCCGCGGTGGCGGCGCCTCCCGCGTCGCGCCAGGGCGTGCCCGGCCCCCGCAAAACCCCGAGAAGCGGACTCCGCGCTCCGCACGCCCCTCCAGCCGCGGTGACACCGAGCGGGCGCGGGCCGATCGGCAAGAAGCCCGGCCCGGCGCCCAGCGGGGAGTCAGCTCCCCGGAACGGCCGCGGCGGGCCCACCGGCTCAGGCCCGCCTCCGGGACCCGGCGTCAGGCCGCGGCGGTAGGATGACCACCCTCTCCCTCGGGTTCCCGGAAGTGCCCGCCTGTGCGGTCTCCTAGCGGCGCCGTGACGCGCAGGCGCCGTGCGCTCCGGGCCGCCGTGCCGCGCACGCGCCGTGGGCGCCGGGCCGCCGTGACGCGCACGCGCCGTGCGCCCCGGGCCGCCGGGCCGCGCACGCGCCGTGGGCACCGGGCCGCCGTGACGCGCAGGCGCCGTGCGCTCCGGGCCGCCGGGCCGCGCACGCGCCGTGGGCGCCGAGCCAGAGGCGGGGGTGAGGGGCGCGCCCGAAGGCAGCGTCTGGGAGATCTGGGGGGCGTGGAGCGTGGTGGGGGGGGGCATCGGCGACTCGTGGGGACCCAGCGGCCGGGCGGCTGCGCGCCGCCCTCGGAGGACTTTGCGTTCCCTGCCCGCCCGCCCTCGCGTTTCGGGAGCCTTGGGCACAGCAGCGCGAGACCCTCGGCCGCGGTTTCGTTTAGGATTGCTCTGGAGAAATGGAATTTCTGAGAACACGGGTATTAGTATACCCGATGGCCCCGGAGGCGGGTTAAACGTCGTCTTTCTCAGCCACCGTCGCTCGCACCAAGCTTTCCGGGGCGAACTGGTGCGGCCGCGGTTGGGAGCTGGCCCTCGGGGACGGCGCCTGCCTCCGGACACTTCAGGCTGGGGTCAGCTGCGCCGGGGGCACCTGGTCTCCAGGTGGCCGCGTCTCCTCCTGAACCCGAGTCTGAATAGCACCCAGGACAGCACAGTGACGGCGCTAAGCTCTGCGCCCCGGACGTCGCAAGCGCTCACGGTGCCACTTGTACCCAAACAGCAGTTTTCTCTGCGCTTTGGGGTTGTGACTTTGGGGTGCCCCTGTGGAGTCCCCCTCCCGTTTCCTTCTGTGAGAATGCAGCGGGGCTTGCTCCGGAGTCCGGTGCTGTCCCGGTACTGAGAGTGCTCGGAGCCCGTGCAGGGGGCGGGCCGCTCGCGCGCGCAAGGAGAGGCCCGCGTTCCCGCCGAGGAAACGCGTGAACGGGAGAAAAGCCACTCGACAGAGGCGGTGTCACGAGGCTTCTCTGTCCCTTGAGGCCGAGCGCAGGGGCTCCGAGCTGACTGCAGGGTGACCGGCGGGTGCTTTGCACTTGACACTTGACCTTCGCTGCGAGTCACAGACAGCTCACTGTACGGTTTCCTCCACAGGCTCCTGAAGGATGTTTGTGCCCAGATCTCTCAAGGTCAAGAGGGGTGCCCGTGAGGACGGCAACACCTGCGCGGCTAAGAAAGCCAAGCCGGAAGCGGAGGGCCCGTGCGGTGACGGTGACGGTGACGGTGACGGCGACGGCGCGGGTGGCCCGGCGGGCGCCGTGGTGACGGAGGGAGCCGCAGCGGCGGCCGGGGCCACCTCGGTGGGGCCCGCGCCGCGTGCGGAGGACCGCCCTCTCCGCGATGAGCCCGTGAAGTCGTTCTCCAAAACGCAGCGCTGCGCGGAGCCCGGGGAGCCCGTGTGCGTGGTGTGCGGCCGCTTCGGGGAGTACATCTGCGACCAGACGGACGCGGACGTGTGCAGCCTGGAGTGCAAAGCCAGACACCTCCTGCGCGCCGGGGGCAAGGAGCCGGAGCCGGAGCCGCAGCCCGGAGCCGGCGCGCCGCCCGGGGCGCCCTACGCCTACCGAGAGCACCCCTTCATCTCCGGCCTGCAGGAGCAGCAGGTGGAGAACCTGAAGCAGCAGCTCGGGATTTCCGTCCAAGGGCAGGACGTGGCCAGGCCCATCGTGGACTTCGAGCACTGCGGTTTCCCCGAGGCCTTGCACGCCAACCTGAAGCGGGCGGGCTACGAGGCGCCCACGCCCGTCCAGATGCAGATGACGCCCGTGGCGCTCCTGGGGCGCGACGTTCTGGCCAGCGCCGACACCGGCTCCGGGAAAACGGCCGCTTTTCTCCTCCCCGTCATCGTCCGCGCTCTGTTCGAGGTAAGGCGGGGCCCCCGCGGCGGTGCCAGTTACCGCGTTTCACACTCAACTGCGCTAAAGTTGCACATGGAAACAGTATGTGGAATTGAGTAGTGTGTCTGAAAAACACAGTTTCAGGGAATTTTTTTTTTATCGAACCAAACAGCTTCATGGCGGGTCTCGAAAATGACTTTCCTTACAAGATGTGTCCTAACAGATTTTTTTATTAAAAGAATGAGCTTTGCATTGGAACGGGTGTGTAACCCTGACCTGATCAGCTACAATGCTTCTTGGGTTTGATGTTTTTTAAAAAACCGCCTTACCCCAAAGTCGGAAGACTATAGGACAGTTTCAAAATGCTCCCTTAAATGTTATCCGCGGATCGTCTTAAAGTGATGCTGCCTTACCTTACGCGTTTGCTTATCGTGCCTGAAGCTCCCCACGCTTGCTTTAGCACACACGCTGGCTGCTCTCGCGAAGTGTGACGTCTGGCGAGGAGCAAACAATGTAGGCAAAGAGCAGCAATGAAGGCACGCAGTTTTGGAAAGCTAAAAGGGAGTGGGAGATGCAGTGAAAAATACACGAAGGAGAAAGCACTAGCTGTTCACGAGAAGGTGAAGTTCACTGGAGGGCCAAGACCACCAAAGGCAGGAGGCGGGTGTCCGCCCGAGTCAGCTCTTTGCACGGGGACGGGAGCGATGCAGGCCAAGAGGGGCGGGCGGACGGGGAGCAGGCCCAGCTTGACCAGCTCTTCACGGCAGCTCGAGGAGGTGGCCGGAGGCCCCAGGGGCCAAGTGACTTCCACGTTCCTTCCCGCCCTGGCCATCGCAGACGCCTCTCCCTGGCCCCGATGTTTAGCTTCCGTTGCACATCTGTGTGACGAGGGACCCGGGTCCCATGTGTGGTGGGGCTTTGGAGACAAAATCTGCGGTGAGCAGACGGCACGGAGTCTCACTTCCATGTTACGAGGGAAATGTGCCTGAATTCACCTTGAAGATGTAGCCAGGGGTCCCCAGCCCCTGGGCCACACACTGGTACTGGTCCATGGCCTGCTAGGAACCAGGCTGCACAGCAGGAGGTGAGCCGGGGGCCTCATCTGTAGTCACGGCCGCCCCCCAGCGCCAGCCTCACGGCCTCAGATGCTCACCGGAGCGCCGGTCCCTGGTGCCCAAAGCGGGGGGGACCGCTGGGGCAGCCAAGTCCCCGGGGACGGCCCGCTGGCGTCTGCAGACGCGTTTTCTTGTCCTTGCAGAGCGCGGCCCCCTGTGCCGTCATTCTGACCCCCACCAGGGAGCTAGCCATCCAGATCGAGGGCCAGGCCAAGGAGCTGATGAGAGGCCTGCCGGGCATGAAGACCGCGCTGCTGGTGGGGGGCCTGCCGCTGCCTCCGCAGCTGCACCGCCTGCGGCAGCGCGTGAAGGTGGGCGCACACCTGGGGGGGCGGGGCGGCGGGACCGCGCTCTTTCCCTGAGGAGGGCCTGCCCGTGGTCGCAGGCGGCCTTCGTGTTCCCGCCCAGGGTCACTGTTACAGTGTCTCTGACGTAGGGAGGAGCACACGTGCCCAGCGTCTGTCGTTTGCCAGATGCGTTGGGTGCTCTCGCGTGCTCCGTGACATTTAATCGTCACACCTGCTCCTGGAGCTGGGTGAGCACATCCCCTCCTTTGCGGTGGAGAGGGCCCCCCTCAGGAGGGTGGGGTGTCGCTAAGGAGCGCGCCCAGGGTGGCGTCCTGTGTGGCCAGGCCCGCCAGGGGACCGGGACGCTGACCTCGGGACCGGGACGCTGAGCTTGGCATAGCCGGGGACAGCTCTTCAGTTCACCTTTTAAGAAGTTTTGATCTCGACGCTTTCAAATAAAGACGACGTAGGCCCAGAGGGGTTAAGGAATTGCCGGCAGAGCCGGTGGTGCTCAGCTGCCCGCGGTTCTGTCCCAGGCTGGTCTTGCCACGTGGTGGCCTCACCCTGGGCCCCTCTGCGCCTCCCTCCCCCCGGAAGCCTCCGCGCCGGCCCCTGCGCACCTGCTCGCGTCCAGGGCGCACCGGGTTCCGGCTCTGGGGTCAGCGGGGCCCGGGGAGGTGCTCCTGGTACTGCGCACCCTCGGACGTCGGGAGCGGCCGCTGGTGTGATCGGCT